>JAODPA010068934.1:0-10028 GCA_025585075.1 Nepenthes mirabilis | reverse complement strand
GGAGGCCATTGGAGTGCGGCACAGCCGCTGTGCGCAAAACAGGGCCCCTCGATTCACAAAGGACGACCGACTATGAGAAAAGAGAATAAACAAGAGGCACAAAGGCTAGTGAAAATTTAATTCAAGTGCTGGCCAATGAATGATGTTTGCACGTCGTTTGCTAGAATGAACTCGGGATTTACCGGGAAATCCGATCGGAGAAGGGTTCCGAAAACCTCCGCTTTCAAACAACGGCGACCCCGGAATATGGTTTGGTATGGAGGATGTTCAGCTGGGAGACCAGAGCAACTTCCGGGCCGGTGCGGGAGGGGCTAATCCGGGAATGTCCCGAATGTCCTTGTTGTTAGGGTTCACAATCTGAGAAGAGGAGCAAAAATCAGTGTGACACAGTCCATGGATAGATAAATATTATTTATACCAAAATATGATGAAATCAATTGATGCGAGTATAAGTTAGGGGGAGAGACTATCCCAAAAGACCAGTCGAGTAGAATGGAGAACCCCCTGACTTATAAGTTAGAGGTTTTGCCTCCAACTTTTTAATGTGGGACTCGCATCATTCCTCACTCCTTCAAAAGCCGTAGACCTCGGCGATTGCACTCTGCGATACTTCACTCGGCGGCTTTCACTCTGCGACGCTTCACTCCGCCCCGGCGCACCGGCAGCAGGTCAGCCCCTCCGCAAGTAACCCTTTTTCCGGTCAGAACCCTCCGCAGGTAGTCCTCCCTGAGTCAGTACTGATCTCAATGAAAGCACCATTGGTGCGAGCATAAGTCAGAGGAGAGCCCATCTCAAAAGACCGGTCTAATAGGAGGGAGAGCCTCCTAACTTATAAGTTGGAGGTTTTGCCTCCAACTTTTCAACGTGGGACTCGCATCATCAATCTATACTTATTTTTAACAATTTTAATACAAATAAATTCGTAAATAATGGTCTAACCTTCACGATAATGATGGCTATGACTCCAAGCACAATAAGGAACAACAAGGCCATGATACATCGATCTGTGGCAACCTGTGAAAATCATGTCTCACTAACTCATTAAATAATTAAATAATAATTGCTTAATGTCTGCCATGCCGATGGATCATTTTTTTTTTTTAATCTTATTCGCATATAGAAAGTGGGGTTGCGGATGAGTGGAATATGCAGCAGTACATGAAAAGAAAAGATGTTTATAAAGGAAGGAAGGAACTGACCTGCCGACCGATTTCCTTTACAAGCTTAGAGGCTCTTTTAATTGAAAAATGAATAGAATCCAATTCATTGACAATCCTACTCATCTGTTCACTCTGAAAAAATCCATTTAGGTGGGTCAGTTTCAATTCCTTCAAACATAAAATAGACCGACAATAACCGGATTTAGGAGGGCTGCGTCTCTCATGGAGAAGCAACACTTTTATATCTTTCAATCTCAGCCGTTCATCTAAAATAGACGGACGTGATAAATCATGAACTGGGTTCAAGCATCTCTAACAGAAAAGCAACTCCTGCATCTTTCAATCTCAGCCGTCTATACGAAAATAGGCGGGTGTGATTAATCATAGCTAACAATCTTTCAAATGCACAACCAAGACAGTCCCTCTTGAACTGGATTCAAGAGGGCTGCATCTCGGATGGAGAAGCAACCCCAAAATCTCACAGCTACCCATCTTGAACCGGATTCGATAGGGCTGCACTGATGGAAAAGCAGCCCCTACATCTCTCGATCCTAGCCATCTATCTGAAAATCGATGGATGTGATGAATCATAGCTAGCAATCTTCAAATGCACAACAGTCCATCTTGAACTGGATTAAAGAAGGCTGCATCTCCGATGGAGAAGCAACCCCTACATCTCTCAGCTGTCCATCTTCAAATGTACGACGGACATTGTCAGATAAAAACTACATCTCCCCTCGATGACAAATAGTAATCTCGTGATGCCATCTTATACCCAAAAAAGAGAGAAATTTCATCCAACAGACCACACACCTGTGCCTTCAAAGCTACTGCTGTCTCTGCTCCAACATTTATTGTTTCTTGAACAATCTGTTACAGCATAATCATCCATATAAAAATCATACTGCAACCTGAATGCAAAATCATATGATAGTCCACTTCAACAACAAAAGTCTTATCTAATCGGATGGGTTAAGTTGTATAAATTCGATTTAGTATATAGATTTGAAAATATTTAATGCGTGAATATAATTTTAGTTTTAGACAATACTCTTTATTAGAATATTAATTTTTAAGCCTTTAAATGATACTTTTATATAATTTTAAAAAATAAAACGATGGTTAATTGCATCTATCCGACCCAAACAACCGAAAAATGTCATTTAATGGATCTCTTCTTATTGGATTTCATCATATTTAATTAACAGACAATATTTAACCTCAAAATTATAATTTTTTTACTTTACTCCTAAAAATTATAAAAAAACGTTATTACACTACTTTTAATTCTAATTGACTCGACACCAAACAAAAGAATTATAATTAGGCCTGAATTCTTATTCAAAGTTCAAATTTCAGGCCCAACCAAATGGGCTAAGTAAGAGTTGTTTTAAAAGAAAACACCTTAACTAATAGAGAATTTAAGAAACCAACCTTTTTGCCCCTCTCAATGGCCTGATCAGTGTTGTCCATCAAATGGCTTCCATGATCAATCAGCTGCTGATTTGTCATAGCTGCATAATACAAACCTATAACTTATAACTGGGTCAAATAAAAGTGAAAAGAACATGAAAAGTATGATATTTTTGACAATTATATGTTAGATATTTTGGATTTATTACTCTTTCTAGTTCTTCTATGGGCCTAATACTTCACATTGAACAATTGAAAGAGCCACACTCACAATGCCTGTGCTCACATGCAACAAATCCAAGAAAGTAGGGCACGTAATAAAAGTATCTGGGGATGCTACATCTCCCAAAGGAGTCTTAGGTGCATCTCCCATTTCCACCATTGAACAGAAATTCAGTGGTTGAGATTTTAAGATATAAAAAATTATATATAATATTTTTTGGAAATTTTTTTTATTATATCAATATCCATTGAATATTTAACCCAATATTTGAAAATAACAAAAAAGATAACCATATATATCTAGTGCATCTCCTTTGGGAGACGTAGCATCCCTATTTCCCGTAACAGAATATTTACTAATTGACCCATTCCTTCACCGTATGTCAAAGGAGTGGCCACTACACAAGGCTTCCTACATTACGGGCTAGAGTTAACTGTACGCAGTCTTACTCCAACAATATGGAGAGACGGTTTTCACAGCTTGAAAAGATGTCCTCAAGTCACAATGTGTAATCTTACCATTCTATCAAGACTCGCTCTTTTCCTTTTTTCAATTCGAAAATGGAAATTTGTTAAGCAAAGATAGTGCTACTAGATGAATGATAAAATGTAATCCATATTCACTTAAGGGTTAGAATTAGAAATGGGTAGATAAATTGTGGAGATTATATCAAGGAATTTAAGACTGCACATGAATTGACTTGTTAAAAAGGGTGCATATGCTTACAGGAAGCTAACAGGACATTTTCTTCCCCCAACTCTTCACTAGGCCCTTCAAATAGATCGACACGCTTGTTTTCAAGATTGGTTGCATATCTGCTCACATCCGGAATAAAGTACATAAACAAATGAAATAAATAGTTAATAGCATAAAATAAGAAACATGGATTTTTTTAGTGCAGTTAAGATAGTGACAGCTCTAATGTAGTGATAAGGGGATTTATCTAAAATTACAATTATCTGAAAGAAGCAAAAAACAAAGCAGGGTAAGAGAACAGAAACAATTTACGAGCACAAACACAGCCAAAAAGACAACTAGGAGATCCAAATTTATCAATGTAGGGAATATCCCTTCACTGAAGCTTCTATCTTATAGATGAAAAATATCGACTAATATGTATTGGAATTGAGCCACCCCAATACCGATATTTCCTGATGCCACGATAATATCGCGATATATCAGCCGATAAAATATCACTAAAACACTTGATATTTGGCCGATATATTAGTCGATAATACCCTGTCAGCTTACAATTTTTATAATTTTTTCTGTCGATGTATTCAATACCAATATATATTATTCAATATGTCTGATACAAATACTGATATTTTCAATCATGCTATACCACTGAACAATCCATGTAAGACTATTATCAATCAACCAAAGAAATTTTTCAATGGAACTTTTGCTGTTCTTAACATATCAGCGTATATGGTACAGTCATGGTCATAGGTAACTATAAAGAACGACTAAAAGACAAAAGGCAGCTAGTATACACATACGTGCAAATGTCATTGAGAAAAGACAACATAATGCATGAGGCTCCCACTTAGTAGGGTTTAGTGAGGGATTGTACCAGTCAGGTAAGAAAATCTTGTTGTTCTAAAAAAAAATAAATTGATCATCAATTTAAATAAATAAAAGCAGATTTAAAAATTCTATCTTCAGAAACATCATGACAGTATGTCTTGGGGGTATTTGACAATGAAATTCAAGTAAGGTACATAGGCAAGATGTCAACTTACTGCTTTTTCAGAGCAACATATGAATTCAACTCTTTAATCTGCAATGAAGCATCAATGAGAATCAAGTACTGTGGGGCAAGAGTTGTTACTATCCTCCAAGTTGAGAAGCTTTTATATCTACTCAACAAATAAAATTAAAAGTTTGGTAGATAAAAGATGAAAATTGAATAGTCATTTAAATTACTTGATACAATCTCCACCAATCATCCACCTAATTTCTAATCCTAATTGTTGGATGGATATAAAAACCTTCCCACTGAGAGAACCATAGCAGCACCGCTGTGGGGTCGAGATTGAATAGCCATAATCCCATTGAAATTGAATAGTCATTTAAATTATTTCATACAAAATTCACCATTCATTCATCCAACTTATAGTCATAGCTGCTGGACAAAGGTTATATTCATAGCTATTGGGTGGATATAATAGCCTTCCCACTGGAGAGACCATAACAGCTCTCTGATGGGGCATAAGAGATATGTACTATAACAATGAACAACAATCTGAAGCATCAAATAAGATGTCTAGGTGATGAAGTACAACCATTGACTGTTTTTTCTCATGTAGCATCTTGTTCATGCCTGGATCAGTCCTACCCTCTGAATTCTTCACTTCTTGATCGAACTCTTTGATAAGCCTAAAGAAAAACCAAGTATTAGCACTTCTTTTTGTCATTAGGAACATATAAGACCACTGATGTAAATATCAACCAATATGTATTGATATTTGGGGCTCACAATACCAATAATTCATGACATCGTAATGATATCGCAATATGTTGCTATCTGTGATATATAATATCACAATATATTGTCGTATCGATGACATATCGGCTAATACGGCCAAGTCAGCTTATAATTCTCAAAAGAAAAAATTTCTAATATATCCGATACTGATACATAGCCTCCAATATATCCGATAATGATATGAATGTGACCGACCTGTACAAATACAATACCGATAACGATATTTTCATCCATGTGATAAGACATCTCAAATCATCCCATCCATGCTTATTTGCAGGCATGCAGGCATCATTTGTCAATCGCTACAGTTATTTCATGTGGAAAACAAAATATAATTTCCAAAATGAGAAAGTCACTATATTTGATCAGTTACTGAGCATATGTATAAATCTCATTAAATTCCAAACATATTTAAAGAAGATGCATCCCAAAATGAAAACTCCATTTCCATATGGAATTGATGAAACAGAGAAATTAGTCGGTCAACGACTTGGCTTTTGGCTAATCTCTTTCCTTGCTCACAGGATGTGCACAAAAATAACTCATTAAAGCACGAAACCTTTTATTGGGTCTAAGCATCTTTGCTCTCCCAACAGATCATTGACAAATGCAACCATTCACTCAAATCAAATATTCAGAGTGTCCACCTAGACTTAATTAAGATATGAGAACAAGAGCTTATTCAGATATAAGACTGACAGTAAACCAGTTTGGTTGAGATCAAAACTCATTTACACATCACAGAACAGCTTTGGTGGGACCTCATCTCTCACAAAAAAGACATGTTATGCAACAAAATTCAGGGCATAAAATTCAGTCTTTGACGTTAGCATGCAAACTTTTAGCTTAGAGGTTTTTCTTTTTCTTTTTTTTTTTTGTGAGTGGGAGAGGGGAAGCAAGCCAAGGTAGACGGACAACTGTAAGGTGCAAGTTTCAAATTATAATTTTAATTATAATTAATTAATAAAAGAAAAGTTTTGAGGTCAAATAAAAATTTGGATCAAAATTAACTTTCGATCAAGTCACATCAGGTTAAGTGATATTTGAACGGCGTCTGACATGGGCACCTACGCGTTTTAGGTAGAAGGGTTACGCCTGAAGGATGCCAAACTGGTACTCAGTACACTTTTGGCAGATTGCTTACACCCAATACACACCTGAAGGATACTCATGCGCACTTTTGGTAAATTGCCAATGCCTGATGCGCACCTAAGGGATGCTCATGTGCCACACTATTCTGTCCTAGCGTCTGATGCATATTTGATGGGCGCACATGTGTCAATCTTTTATATAAGTCCTATTCGGCCAATTTTTAGTCATTTTTGCCAAATGTTTAAGAGAAGAGAGAGAAGGAGAAGAGAGAAAAAGAGAGAGAGAGATAAAAGGCTAGAGGAGGATATTTGAAGTGAATCCAAGGAGGATTTTTGGTAAATTTGAAGATAATGCAAGTGCATAACAAGCCGCTTTATTTTCTTATTATTTTTTCTGAATTCTATGGGTATTTATTCTCTAAAATGCTCATTCATGATATATCTTCATGCCTAAAATATTTATTCATCATATACATGTACTATCCTTCTTATTTCTTTGCAATTTGTATGAAATCCATGTCTTAATCCATACACATGGTATTACTCAACTAATTTTCAATATTACAACTTCTGCATGTTTTGAAATCATGTTTAAATGTTTCTTGTATACTTTAAATTCATACATAATGCTTTTGCATGTCTAAAATTTCTAAAGTATATATTTTGCATATTCTGAAATTTCATAAATTTGTTCCTACATGCTTGACTTTTGAAAGAAGAGGTTAGAACCATAGAATTTATCTGATTTCTTCTACAATTCTTCTATAAACAGTTCCACATGCTTGAAAATTTCGTAATATAGCTTTTGCATGTTTTAACGGATCCTATGATGTGAGTCGCTATTTTATTTCGGGTCGTCTGGCAACCTTTGAATGCGGGTTCATGTACGATGTTGATTTGGGACTTTCCGAATTTTGTCAACTTATTTTCGAGTCATGAGACTTGGAATGGATTAAGTTAATAATTGGATTAATTAAATTGAGATAATTAAGTTTTAAAAAATTTGAGACATCTGGGGCGTGACATCACATTGACAATCTTTAAAAATCTTGCAGTTAGTCCAGTTTACAGATGCAAGCTTGCATTCTCAAAGTACTATGCTGAGAAAAGCTGCCGCTACATTTTTCAGTCCAAATTCATAATATTTACTGGTCCGTCCAAGCTAAATTCATCATTGGCACCAAATATAACAACAGTGCTCCATACCGGATGCAGTCAAATAACAAGAACAAGAAGAAGAGAACTAGCCTTCAAGTACCTCTTACACTCCCGCATCTTATCAGTAAGCTCTTCCAACTGTCTGCTCTGCCTATTTGAATCCTTAATCTTCTCCAACTTCTGAAACCCATTGCTGCAGATAGCAATGGCATCCATGTAACATTAGTTATGCTATAACTCAATCCACATATTCAAACAAAAAACACCTATGCAGAAAAAGACAAGCAGCTTAAACATAGCCCGTGAATCACATCTACTAGAACACAAAAATCCTAATCTTCATTTAGCATGTGTTAGAGAACATTCAACGTGTGAAATTAATTTCATTGTGCTTGGTAAAGCATGGAAGGATGGAAAGGTCCATCCTTCTTCAGGTCTAGTATGCATGGGAAGAGAGAAGCCAAATTCAGAAATATATACTGTGACGGTAGTGGTTTGGACGGCAATATTCAACATTAGGTCCAAAAGTATACAAGGTAAATGCAGCGACTTCACCCCCAATAGAAAAATGGTCAACATGTGAAATTAGGCAATAATTAAAGTGTAATAAAGAAGACCAAGAATATTTCTCTTGATTTTCATACTCTCTCCCACTACAAAATGACCACTTAAGTTGGCTATCATTACAGGAATTAATCACATATTCCAACTATTATTACTAAGGTTTTTATCACAAACGATATAAAATAAGTATCCAAAACATGTGGTGCAGCATTTCCTTATGGCCCACATTCTACATGCTTATTCCCCATATGGCTTCAATGAGACATTTCTCAAAGCAGGATGGTTAACTTCCATGTGACATTTTCTTTTATGCATCTTTGTACCATGAAATGGGGTAAACAACAAAAACAATGGTAAAGTAACTCTATTTCATTTCTCGAGGTCATGGATCCAAATGACGAAATAATGCCTTTGTAATATAGGGTTAAGCATCATTAAATATAGGCCACTGTGTATAAATATCAGGTCCCCTAATACCGATATTTTATAATACTATGATAATATCATAATATATTTTTGTATTGACGATATATTACGATATAACGACCGAGAGCACTTTATCAGCTTACAATTTTTAAAATTTTTCATTTTGATATTATTCAATATCGATACATATTATCTGATATGTCTGATATTAATATGACTACAACTAATACAGGTATTTTCATCAATGTTAAGCATGCATATATCCTACCCTTCCTGAAACCCTCAAATGCAAGGCTTTGTACACAATGCCATGGTCCAGCCTTGTCCTTATACCATGAGAATATATGAAGAAATACAGGAGAATCTGGCCATCTTTACCACATTCCCCACAAACCTTAACCTTATTTTTTAACACTTCAACTCGTAAGGATGTTACCAATCTCACCAAAAAATGCATGGAAGCCCCATTCAAGGACACCTTACGCATTCAAAACCCAATAATTTCATATATAAAGCCATCTAGAAGATAGATTCAAGACTATCTGTCTCGCTTCTCAGTTCTAGGCATTGGACAGCATTAGCTTATCGACAGAATCTACAATGACGCTTAGAATGCACGACCGACCAACCAATGAAAGCTGGTGATTGAGTCAAACTCCGGTGCTGATAAGATCAACTGTGAAATTACAAATCAAAACACGACAGCAATAAGTTCTGATCATCAAACTAATACTTCCATCCGAAGCACTGACTTTAATATTGGAGCTGCAATGCATTATAATAGGAGACTAATAACCAATAATGTCAAATAGAGTACTATACCAAATATGCAGTCATAACCGTTTCTATAATTTAAACGTGTCAATTGTAGTAGTAATAGGATGAGTCTACGCATCTGACCAGGACTTGAAATTGAAACAACATACTGATTAATGCCGATGAAAAAGAATAGCAAATCTTACGATAATGCTCGAAAAATGTCACCGATTTGTCCATCGAGCTCTGCTAGCTCCTCGCTGACACCCGACAACGACGACATCGCCGTAATCTCCAATCTTTGACTCTATCTCTCGCTCTCTTGGCAGATCTCTCAAGATCAAATCACACAACTTCTTATTTACAAAAATGTCGATCCCTGTAATACCTCAAGTTCGAGCATGCGAAAAGGCAAACCACGATTCCACAACAATGAGCACCAACTATCCTAACAAAACCGAATCAGCTCGAAACAGATTCGATTGAAACGAAAATCTTGAATTTCACAGAATTATTGAGGAATTTCGGATCCGAACAATACGTGCGCTGGAATGCCGGAACGTAATGCGGATCTAATGATCGTGTTCCCCGGCGGACAGTGAAGATTGTCGAAAGAACGAAGCTGGTGGTTTTTCTTTCCCATGATTTCTCTTCAGCGTTCCGATGTACGAAATAAAAATTATTTTTTTTCCAAAAAATATCTTATAACAAATATTTTTATGTTTTTGTGAAAATTATTTTAAATG
>JAODPA010068933.1:0-10028 GCA_025585075.1 Nepenthes mirabilis | reverse complement strand
TCTAATTGTCCATTTTATCTGGCCAACTCTAAAAAAATGTAAGAAAATTATTTTTTAATATTAATTGCTAGTAAAATAAGGCCAATCATATATGAAAAGTTGGTCGGTTGATCCAATACCTGTCTTTAGAAGAGTTTATTTATTTTCCCTTTATGTAAGATTTTGAGAAAAAATTAAATCAAAAAATTAATATCATGGACACGGACCAAACAGGCCTAAACAACAATTCGCAAAATATTAAAATTTTAAAACAAATATAACAAATCTCACACTCGGGTGTGACAAATAAGTGAATCATAAAATTTTATCATCCGATCATAATAATGAATAGAATCCAAAATCTATCACAAAATCTCATCGGATAACCATTCGAATAATATAATAAATGACCTGCTCCGCAAATATCATAAGGGAGGTGATAAATCATAACAAATACTATATATCCCATCAAGTAAATAATTTGACTGTTATTATATACATAACCATGGGCCTAGACTCGACCAATCCCAAATATCCAGAATATAACTGACATAAATTCAAACAAAAAATGAAGCTAAAACTCACCATAATGAACAACGGTGATCAGATAACGTTTAAACTTCTAAAATGTATCCAAGACCACTAATCTAAATGGTCCGTAAACACATTCAAAATGGATAAATGATACAAATTTGAAATCCGATATCGAAAGTCAAATCACATGTCCAAATCATAAGCTAAAATTGAAAAGCAAATCGCAAATCCATATCATAATTCGAAATCAAAAATCATGATAGTAGTCTCGTATTCAAATTATATATCATATCAAAATATAATCCCATCAGAACATACTCATAATAAATTATCATTTGGAGTTAAATCTCATAATTTAAATCATATCATATAACAAATCGTGATCCGATATCATATTCATATGAAACGTATACTGAATGAAACGAAATCCGAATCCAAATCACATATGAATGAACAAAGGCCAGAATGAAATTACATAAATCAAAATATATTTTGAAATGAATCACATATCCAAATATATGAGGCTGACAAATTTTTTATCTATTGCGAATCTTAAATCAAAGTCTGAATATAAATCGATATAGAAATATAAAGTATGCATGAAATCGGAGAATCAAAATTTTCAAAAGATTAACTTCAGAAAAGGTTACACATACTCTCAATAACCTTATAATTTAGGCCAGCAGGTTAGGCCATCTATGAACATTGTCTCCCATAAATATGAAATAAGCTCACTATATTTTGTCACCCATGATATTGGGTACAATTATCAAGTTTATCTGACATATTAGGATATTTAAATATATTAATTTTGTTAATTACATTACGATGCTTCTTATTAAAACACGTATGGGGTAGGTCATCTATGAACAAAATATTTTTTTGCCAATAGAAGAGGGAGTCACAAATATTTCTCCGTTAGAAACACAGTTTCCCATATATCACATATTGAATCAGATCACATATCAAATCACAAAGGTAGATACCTCATTCCCGGCAAGTATGCATGTAGATTAATGCACGACCCATATAGGTTTTATGCCCGTTTTTATACAAATATATTGATTTAGAACTTATATGGTCTCGAATATTTATACAAGTTTTCATAAAATTATGAACCCTTAAAAATTACAAAATCCAAACAAAAATTTCCGAACAACTAGTAAGTATAGTATGCATATTCACAGGAAGTATATAGGGTAAATAAAAATAACATGTATGTACACAAAACCTCTAAAACGTAAGCAAATATTATCAAACACGAAAACAGATTAAAAATAGGGTTTATAGGTGCTTACCTTAACCTCATACCAAGCAGATTTGATAAAAGGATATTTCGATTTACCTTATCTCTTTTTCCTCTCTCCTCTTGCTTTTCTTCTATCTCTCCTTCCATCTTCTTTCCCACGTGACTGGCCAGGCAGTGCCACTGATATAATAACCAAATCCCCATTAGATATATTTGGATGTATTGGATGATGGTATTTATAGGAATATGAAGGGTCCTAGATTCGTATTATTGCGCTCATGGTGCGTTGCATGCATGAGGGAGGCGCATTTTTCATAACCGTGCGTTGGATCTGCGCTCAACGCGCATTGAAGGCAAGTGGGAGGCACGAATTTGTGCATGTGTGCGCTTGAGATGCCACTTGAGCGTGATTTCCAAATTGGGTCGTGTTTAGGGTAGCGCTCAAAATGCATTCGAGATGCCACTCGAGCATGAAGTCAATTATAAAAAAGTCGCACGATTAGGGTTTTGTTCATTTTGTGGGAGAGGAGAGAGAGAACAAGGAAGAGAAAGAAAGTGGTGATCGGGTATTTTGGAGCATCATTTTGTCACATCTGCAAAGTATAAGATTAAAACAATCATCAATAATTCAAATCCTTAGTCTATTTTCGTGTCCATTAATATTTGTGCATATTTCTGAGTTTCATTTACAAGCATGTGATTTTCATGCACTCCCTTTGTTTATTATTTACATGCATATATATTTTATCAGTTGTTCGGTAATTTTTTTATGGATATTTATAATTTTGCAGGATTTTATTATTTATAAAAATCCAAAATATTATATGCATATTTGTGTATCTATATGTTGTGGAATCATGAACCAAACCTTACATTAGTACCCATGCATGTCGTTGGGGGATAAGGTCACTACTTTGTGGGACCACAATGGTCTGAGACACTAGGGATTGATTTGTGATCTGAGTTATGTGCTATATCTGGCGCCTTTCCCAATGGGAAGACTATGGCCCGACGAGGACGTATGTGATACATGTGATCTCTCTTCTACTAGCAGGAAGGTGAGCTATGATGTAATCGACCTGCCTCATATGTTTTGTTGAGAACCATTGTAAGAAATTAACAAAAATTGATATATTCGAATGTCATAATATATAACTAAACTTACGATTGCACCCAAAGCCGTGAGTGATAAAATATAGTGACAAATTTTCGATCTATAGAATACAGAATATATAGATGGCCTAACTTACTGGCCTACACTATAGATGGATTTGCTCAAAGTTACTGAAAATATATATAACCATTCCTCAAGTTGATCTTTTAAATATTTTGTTCTTCAATTCATGCATACTTTATATTTCTACATGTATTTGCATAGGACTATGATTTGGAATACATGGATAGGCCCGTGGATGGGCAAATGGAATGTTTCATACGTATAGATATGTATTAAGCCCCAAAACATGCTTTGATTTATATATTTTGGTTCCAGTTTTCTTTGATTTATACATATGAGATTATGAGATTTGAATCCAAACAATAGTATGTGTCTGACGTGTATGTGGTGATGGTTACAGCTTATACGATACAATCTTGGATTACAATATGTTATGATACAATATGATATAGTTTATGAGATTTGATTGAATCATGATTTATTATAATTATATCCCGAATGGACGATTTGATACGGACAATGATTTAGTACGAGATTATTTTTTAATTTTTAGGGATTTCACAAACATTATATTTTATTTTACATGTTTGCAATTTGATATTCATTTTTTTTATTTATATGCATTGTTTTATATATCTAATGACGCTTATTAGGTTTTAGGTTTACATTTTTATATTTTATCCATTCAGACTAGTAAATTGAATACAATTATAAGAGTTCGGACTCAATATGACGCAACATTATTTCTTTGGTGAATTTGGATGTTTTTATTAGTTAAACTTTTGATCTTTAGGGTGTATTTGGTTTTTTGTATAGTCGGATGTGGACTGTTAGACCATGTGATAAGGATTGTGGGATGTTTATGTTATGTAAATAAATTGTTATTTTGTTGGGTATCCCCTTTTGACTTATGGATAGTAGGTCATATATTATGTTGTCTAAATTTATATCCGATAAAATCCTATATGGGTTGCTTAGTGTTGGATCTTGTATATATATACAATGTCATGCCCGGGTTGAGTTTTGTCATTATTGATATATTTATTAGAATTTTTTCATTATGGATTTTATTTTAACCTGTGTATATGTCCCAGGGACGTGATAGCGGTGGTATCAGAGAAGTGTTAAAAAGATGAGTTATTTTGGGTTCTATTGAGTCATTTTGAGTCAATTTTGAAAAGATTATTTATTTAAATCTCATGTTTGATAGGTGAATATTAAGGCAGATAATAGGTCTTTTAGGGAAAGAAGATCAGTTTCTAGTCGGGAGGATGATAGTATGAGCAGATTTCGGGAAGCTGCTAAGGGAATAAAATTGGTCTCTAGTCGCGAGGATAAGCATATGGTAACGATGGGTCGTATGAGCGACATTATGAACCAGATGATTCAGCGCCAATGTAGTAATTTAGCGGCTATGAAGCAAATGGCTTGTCAAAGTCAAGAAGCTCAAAAGGCTATCAGGTGGATGGCCGAGTAAGGCCACGGCGGGATGCCGTTTGATAGATTCAAAAGCAAGTATGTTCTGAAAGTTTGGGAAGAATTTGGCCCTATTAAGCCTGAAAATTGAGTAAAGAAGTTGGAAAGAGTGTTTGAAGTCATTGGCTGCCCTAAGGAGAACAAAATCAAGTTTACTATTTATCAACTTGAAGGTGAGGCTAGCAGGTGGTGGGCGGCTCAATGCCACACTTTGGAGCTAGAAAATGAAGAGATCTCTTGGGATGTATTTAGTGAGATATTCTTTGATAAATTCTTCCCATTCAAGATCTGAGACATTAAAGCGGATGAGTTTAATTGTTTGAGGTAAGGAAATAGATCTGTGATTGAGTATAATGTGCAGTTTACCGAGTTGTCTCGGTTTGCCCTTCATGTGTTAGGAGATGAAGCTTTGAAGGCTTGAAAGTTCCTATTAGAGCAGAATGATTCAATTAAGAAGTAGTCAGTACCCTTCCAGTTGAAGTTTTGGATTAGGCATTGTTAATTGAGCAGGAGCAGCTCAAGGAGTAGTATTTTGGGAAGAAATTGCAACATAAAGGCCAAAGTTCCTAGGGTGGGGGCTTGCATTCAAAGTCCAAAGGCAAGGATAAGGGAAAGGAATCCGGAGAGATGTCTTTTCCTTTAAATTTTTGTTTTACGAAATTGGCATGTGAGTAATGTAGAAAGAATCATGCTAGACGAGTTTCTTATCGGCATAGTGGAGCATGCTTCAACTACAGCAAGATGGGCCATCAAGCGATGGACTGCCGTCAGTCGCCGAGGCGAGAGCATTCAGATAGAAGACCAATGGCATCTAGAAAAGCTTATGCTGTGACGGCCTATGATGTTAGGGCAAATCCGTCGGTAATGGAAGGTGCCTTGCAAATCTTTAATGCCATGGCTCATATTTTGATTGACCCCATGGTTATGCATTATTTTGTGGCCTTTAGGTTTGTTTACAATTTATATGTGCCGCCTTAATATTTAGAGATTGCTTTGATGATATCGACCACGATGGATGATTGTTGCTGTCACAGATTATTTATCCATGATGTTTGGTTTGGGTTTGTGGTTATGAATTGTCAGCAAATTTGATTTTGTTGAATATGTCAAATTTTGATATTATCTTGGGAATAGATTAGTTGGCGTGCTATCATGCTATGGTGGATTACTTTAATAAATTGGTATTGTTTTGTATTTCTAGGTATGAGTCTTTTAAATTCTAAGGTAGGATCGATAAGGAAACGGTGGGGTTGATTTCGGCTCTTCATGTAAGCCATTTGATGAGAGAAGAATGTCAAGCTTATTTGGCGTGTTTGACCACTTTTGGGAGTCATTTAATAGTCATTGAGGACATTCCCATGGTTCGTGAGTTTTGTTTTTGAAGGATTTGCCTGGATTGCCTCCTGATAAAGAAATTGAATTTTCTATTGATGTGGTGCTAGAGTCAACGCCAATTTCAAGAGCTCCTTATAGAATGGCTTGGTCTGAACTAAAGGAACTAAAGCAATAGTTGTAGGAATTGTTAGAGAAGGGTTTTATTTGATCAAGTGTATCACTGTGGGGAGCTCCGATGTTGTTTATGAAAAAGAAGGATGGATGATGAGGCTATGCGTGAACTATAGATAATTGAATAAGATCACCATTAAGAATAAGTATTCCCTCCTGAATATTGATGATTTGTTTGATCAGTTGCAAGGAGTCCAGGCGTTCTCTAAGATTAATCTGAGATTGGGATATCATCAGCTAAGAATTAAACGGGAAGAAGTACCTAAGATGGTTTTCAAGACAAGATATGGTTATTATAAGTTTCTTATGATGTCTTTTGGGTTGTCTAGTGCTTAGGCATCATTATAAGTTTTCATTAATGATATTTTGATCTATTCGAGGAGATTTGAGGAGTATGAAATACATTTAAGGATTGTATTGCTGACGCTAAGAGAAAGGCATTTGTTCGTAAAATTGAAGAAGTGTGAGTTTTGGTTTGAGGAAATTTCTTTCTTGGGTTATGTTATTTCAAAAGGTGGAATATCTGTATATCCAAATAAGGTAAAAATAGTGATTAAATAAGAGAAACTGATGAATGTTGCGAAAGTTCAAAGTTTCTTGAATTTGGCAGGATATTATCGGCAATTTGTTAAAAAGTTTTCTAGGATTGTGGTGCCTTTGACTCAGTTAACATAGAAACAAGTAGTGTTTATCTGGGATAATGATTGTGAAAACAGTTTTCAATAATTGAAGAAAAGATTGACATCAACACCAGTGTTGTTAATCCTCGATGGATTAGAAGGATTTGTTGTATATTGTGATACTTTTATAGAGGTTTGGGTTGTGCCATAATGTAACGAAGTCAAGTTGTTGCCTATCGATCGAGATAGTTGAAAGTGTATGAGAAAAATTATCCCACTCATAATTTGAAATTGACAGCTGTGATATTTGCTTTAAAAATTTAGAGATATTATTTGTATAGAGAAAAATGTGTGGTTTATTCAAATTATAAGAGTTTAAAACATTTATTTTTCCAGAATTGAGTTAGAATTGATCAAAATATATTTAAAATTGTTCAAAATAGATATTAAAACTACTTTCCTATATGAAAAGTTGGATGAAGAGATTTTTGTGGATCACCCAATTAGTTTTGTGGCAAAATAACAAGAGCACAATGTATGTAAACTCAAATAGTCCGTTTACCTCCTAAAATAGCCATCTAGACAATGGTATTTTAAATTTTATTGAGCTATTTTTGCAAATGGGTTTATGACGATAAAAAAGAACCATTGCTTTTATGTCAAATAATTAAAAAAATAATTTTTATAATTTATTAGTTGGGAATGGCAAGAAGTTGATAGGCATCACCAAGAAGTGGTTATTTTTAAATTTTAAATGAAGGCCATGGGCAAGGTCGACTACATTATGAGAGTAAAGATCTTCAAAGATTGATTTAAAGGACTTCTAAGTATGTCTCAAAAGGTATTTACTGAAAAGATTCCCAAATATTTTCAGATATACACCTACAAGTCTATTGATACTTCTGTACTGAAATGTGAGAACTTGTGCCAAGGTATTTGTCATAGAACTCCTAAAAACATTAAAAAAAATGTATAATGTTTTCTTTTCTAATGTCGTGGTTAGCTTGATGTACGCTATGATGTTATACTCGACTGGACATATACTATGCCATTTAATTTGATTAATAGATTTCAATCAAATCTCAAACTCACTCATTGAAAAATAGTGAAGATAGTCTTGAGATATCTTAAAGGAACAATAGACTGCGCACTCTATTATCTAGGTTCATGTTGTGGTAATGGACTACAGTGATGCCGATTGAGGCAATGACTTAGAGGAGTGCAAATTAATTTTTGAATATACTTTCTTGTTTAATTCTAAGTGCCATCTATAGGACTAGTAATTATTAACCCTATATGGCATTATCAACCATAGATGTAGAATACATTGCCTATTTAGCACCTGTTCCAAAAACAGTTTGATTAAGGAGGTTTCTCATCCAACTAGAAATTGTTAAGGATATTTCAATCCTATGATGATTTATTATGATAGCATCATAGTTATTACTTTTACCAAAGATCTTAAGTATTATGGAAGAACTAAATACATAAATGTTCGATATCATTACAACTAAAACATAAGTACGCATAAAGAGGCGGATTTGAAATACATTTCTATGATTTATATGGTTGCGAAGCCCTTAACTAAGCCTCTAACAAGAAATGCTTCATGATGCATGTGATAAGTCTAGGGTTATTTCAATTGATTATAAAATTTAACCTTTTGGGATATCATGCAATGAATATAAAGTAATTGATCAGTTGTTTACATAATTGCCATATAATGGTATAAAGGTATGTTAACAAGCCTATGTTGGCTTAGTCACACAAGCAGTCGCCTTTGATAGTAGGTAAAGATTAAACCTTTGTATTATTTATTACAATATCACGAATTTAGACCAAATAGACCAAATTTATAAATATTTAAATTTCAAATTGGGTGTGATATAACTAGACAGATCATAAAATTTTAAAATTAATTAATCATAAATAAACATACCCAATAACTTGTCACAAGACTTCATCGAATAACCATCTGGATAACATAATTATAACCTACTCTGAATAATCGTAAGGAAAAATATCCAAATTATAATAACTTATCTCTATATACAACATGTCTAACAATTCTTTATACATAGTCCAAATGCCTTCACTTAGCTAATTCTCAATAACCAAAGTGCATTACAATGCAGATCCAACCCAAAAGAATTACAATATAACTGATACCATCTATCTAAATAAATATGATACTTACCAAAAAATATAATGTCACGTTGAATCTCGACCAATTTCTACAATATATCCAAACCTTTTACTCTGAAAAGATAAAAAAAAAAAAACGTGAATTTAAACTTTAGTAAATATCATCACATATATGTATAAAATAATACATATAAATCATAGGGAGAGTGACGTCACACAACAAATCATATAAAATAAATCATAAGGTCCACATTTCATATGCATAACCACCAACTATATTTTAAACCTACAACTCTCGATTATCTCATATCATTAGATCTCGATTACATTTTAGGCATACAACTTTCAACTCAACTATATTTAAGGCCTGTGACTCTTGACCATCCCATATCATTAAATCTTGGTTATATTTTAGGCTTACAATTCTCGATTCGACTACATTTTAAACCTGTAACTCTCAATTATTTTATATCATTGGATTTCGACTATATTTTAGGCCTGCAACTTTTAGCCTAATTATATTTTAGGCTTACAACTCTCGACTATCTCAAATTATTGGATCTTGGCTATATTTCAAGCCTATAACACTTGACTCGACTATATTTTAGACTTATAACTCTCGGCCATCTGATATCATCGGATCCCAACTATATTTAGGCTTGCAACTCTCAGTCATCTCCGATAATATTTTAGGCTGTAACTCTTGGCCCGACTATATTTTAGGTTTATAATTCTTGGCCATTTTATATCATTGTAATACAATGATGCACGCTAACTACAAACACATCTCAACCTTTGTGCCGGTGGAAGGAAGATCACATATCACATATCGGATTACATATCGACCCACTACGACCCTCGCACCACCATGGTCTCACAAAGTAGTGACCTCATCCCTCGACAACAAACATGTGTACTGATGCAAGGCTTAGTTCATGCCTATTTCTATATAAACGTATTAATACATGCACATATATAGTTCAGATATTTTTTAGAGTTCCATAAAAATAATAAAACCTTCTAAAATCATAAAATTTTAACAAAACCCCCAAATCAATTGATAAATTATACATGAATGTATAGAATAAACAGATAGTATATATTAAAATAATATGCATGTCAGTAAAATTTTTCAATAGTTGGTAAATATCATCATATACAGAATCAGAGAGAGATTAGGACTTTTAAATATTCGACTTGACTTTATACCATGTAAATCTAACAAAATGATACTTCGAAATGCCCAAACTCCGCTTCCTCTCTCCTCTTCCCTGCGCACCCTTCTCTCTCTCCTTTTCTCTCTCCTACATGCACCTTCTCTCCCCATTGCTCCGCCTTCACC
>JAODPA010068932.1:0-10029 GCA_025585075.1 Nepenthes mirabilis | reverse complement strand
TGAGCGCCGCCCATCGTAACTTTCTCGTCCTCGCCTCGTCTCAGGCGGCCTCTCCAGCGCTCGAGGGCACGGCAAGCGCCAGTCCCCCCTTTTGCCGGTTTTACTCCTTTTTGTTTCGGTTCTCATTTTTCCGTATTCTTAAACCTAATGATAATTATCATGAACTTAATTATTTCATAAATATCATGTTTCGGGATCGGGATCTCACAGCTTGGATCATCGTTTCTCTCCCTGTGCGTTTTTGAGAATTGATTCTATTGAAGGAATTAAGAAGTTCAGATCCTTGAGGAATTGAGAAGTTCTGTCCCCGTTCACCAGCAGGGGTGAAGGATATTTGTAATATTTGTGGCGACGTGGTTTGGCAATAAATTTGGAGACAGCTGTCTTACTAGGATTCATCGGACTGGCCCAGTTCTGGTGGAAGTCGCAGATGTTAGTTGTCGTTTTGCTGAGGTAATGCGATCATGAGTGGTCCTTTCTGGCGTTTATTAGTCTGTCATGGCGTCATGTGCAAGTGGCCAACATACGCATTCTTTGACAGCTCTATTGACTACTAGGTTGGAAGGTTTCCTACTTAGTTTGACTATCTGCATCACTAGTTGGACTACTCGATGCTTGTGTCGTTGGCCCATCATATTCTGGGCCTCAACTGGGTCGCTGTGGCTGCCATTAGGCCTCGACTAGGCCGGCATCCTACCTTGTGTCTCCGTAGCCACTTGTTGGGCCTTCGCCTCCTTTGCATGTTGATGGTTGGGCCTGACATTGGATTGACTCATAATCTAACTGGACATATCACTAGTCCCCCATGTCGGGTGACTGGGTTTCGCTAGTTCCTGGTATGTTGGATGATGGGGTGTTTCCTGTATGGGCCGGCTCTCATATTCCTTCCTGAGACATCCCTTTTTGAGGTTTTTCCATTCATGGCGTCTTGTAGCGTTCCATACGGAGGGTCATTAGTTTAATGCTTGGTTTGGAAAGATTCAAGCGTGATTTTTGGGACCTGGGGATTATCTGTGGATGGCATTGGTAGGCATGACTCCTCATCAATGGCTCATTGGCCCTCCCCCTTTGCTTTATCGCTTTTGCGTGATGTAAGTGATTGAGACGCTTCGAGTATTTATCGTTTTTCATATGAATTTCTAATATTGTGATGGGTTGGCCCATGGACGGCTCGGTCTTTTGGTGGGTTGATGCAAGACCGCCCATCCCAATGCCTGGTCGAGGCAAGGGTCGGTCAACCCTGCCTTGAGCCTATCAAGGTCATATCCCATTGGGTTGTAATTCCTGGGGAGTGATGCAACTAGAATCCCTGTCTGGAACACGCCATCGTTGCATCATTCAAAGTGCCAAGTGCATTGATTGTGGTGGGAAGCATTGCGTCGTGTGCCATTATGACGTTGTCGAAAAGACGTGTTGTAGCCTTCTGAAATGAAAGCGCGTGCTGCTTTGCAGTCTCCAAATTATGTCATTCCTAGCGGGGCATTGGCTTTTTAAGTGCTTGCCACTAACCATTTCCTCATTGCTTGGCTTCACAGGGGCTTCTGTCTTCTCTTTGCCATTCTCCGGCTTTGTGTTTCGGATGGCAAATAGAGGCCTCATAGATATCCCAACTTTGCTCGCCATGGCGGGTGGAGCATCTTTTGCCTCTTCCCCTAGACGCTAGTCCATATGGGAGAGCAACGATGAGCATTCGTCAAAGGAGGTCGGAGAAGAGGGCTCAGTAGGTGAGGAAGCTGCTGAGGATGTGCGCTGTCTGGGTTTAACAATTTGTGTGCCCCTAGGGCCTTGAGGGCATCTTGAGATCCTAAGCCCACCAGACCTTCTCGACAAGTACATTAACCTTTCCAGGAGGCAGGGCCTTTGTGCTCTTGTGGTTCTACTTGTTTTCATAGCCCTTGCTTGACCATCGCTTTTTATTTTGATAGTGGCAGAGGAGGATGCTCATGCGTGGTGGGACAAGTTGGAGCATCATGTTAATGCTGCCATTGATGAAGCACAGCAGGGCCTGGAACAGATCAACCATCTCAGCTGTGCTTTGTCTAAGTCTAAAGCGTGATGTTGACAGCTCACCAAGGCCCACACCCTGGACCGGGGTCAGATGGCCTTGCTTGAGGACAAGCCTCAAAGGACTTGGGTGGAGCTAGTGGACCTTCGGCGCGAGAATGCCCAACTCAGGGGCGAATCTTAGCCATTCTCACTGCTAGGGAACTGTCGGGATCCTAGGCTGGGTGAACCAAGCCCTTTAAGATCCCAAAAAGGTCGCCTTAGCAGGTCATAGGCATTCTGTATATACTAAGTTGTTTCAACTATTGCCGCATGCTGTATATCATCGAACTCAATGCTGCCTTCTTGCTATTCGATGGCCGCTAGTCAGGTCACGTGGGCTGCCTATGGCTCGTTCTTCTGGTGATCTAGTCTTACGACGGCCTATTTAGGACATTGGGTTGGGACGCAGGTTGGTTGAATCGACCCAAAGCCTTATCGGGCCACAAGCGGTTCGGTCAGATGATCTGGGAGGCAAGGTCCTTTTAGGACCAACGCCTTTCTGTCAGTTGGATAGCTTGAGTTGGACAGGGAGGCGTCATTTGTGCAAGGAGATGAGGCCCTAGCCCATCATCACAGTTGTGGGAAAAGGATTTGCCGCATTGCTCCATGTAGTGGAGGCATGCCACTGCCATCATGAGGGTGGCCCTTTGATTTCCCACGCGATACTGTACAGGGCCGAGGATTCTGTATATTTAAACCGTGGCTTCTTGTCACTTCCCGCACTTTTCTTTTGCTTTTGAATCACCTATCCCTGCCCTTCTCCTTCTTCTTTTCTGCTGCCATGGCCCTTCAGGTGTTTCTGAGATTCCTTCTATTCTTACCGATCAAGACATAGCATCCTTGCACAAGAGATACAATATCCCAGGCGATCTCGTGCACATTGTTCCTGGGGTTGATAACACAGCTTGTAACCTCCTTCAGGATACCTCATCGTTTACGAGGAGAACCTAAAGGCTGGCCTTCATATTCCCTTCACGAAGGAACTGAGCAAAAATCTGGGGGCTTTGCAGATTCTCGTGGCTTGTCTTCATTCTAATGCCATGCAATATCTTATTTCTTTATGCATCTTCTGCCTTATTATGGGTTTTTTCTCTCGACGCTCAGAGGAGTGCATGTCGTCTTCTACTTTAGCAAGGAGCTTGACTGGATTTCTTTCAGCCCACACCCCTCGTACAGCATTAGTGGAGGAAACCCTGATTCAGTAAAGAGATGGAAGAATCGTTATTTTACTTGGCAACTGGTATGGGGTGGACCGTTTTGAACAAGTGGGCGAGGTCAACAATGCTTATTGCGGCAAAGTCCCACAGAAGGTGGCCGACTGACGAAACTCGTTGTCAAACATGCCATTGACTTGAAGCTCATTGATGACTGGCTCACCTTGGAGTTGCTTGTAAGGGTCAAGTGAGAAGCAAGGGCGGATGGTGACAAGGAGGGGACGCTCGAGACACCCCTTCGCCGCACTAAGAGAAGGCACAAAGGGCAGGTCATCAATTCCCCTACTGAGGGGTTAGTTGGAGAGGTTGAGTCATCTTCTTCACCCTGGTCTTACACTAAGGAGGTAGGTCAGATTGAGGCTTTATACGTGCAAATGTCCGGTCTAGTTGCTAGGGAGTCTTCTTATCCAGTTGTTGCTGACGAGCCTAGGGCATTGGCAGCCGGCGGGTTAGGATGACAGGTGGTTGACCTCACGATTCCGGAATAGGGGGTCGTGTGATTTCCATTCTCTCATCGCCCAAGGGTTTGGCCTTGGCGTCTCCTGTTGCTTTTGCAAGAGGGGTGGTGAAGGGCCGCCAAACAGACGAGGAGATAAGCACAGCTAACCCAGAGGTGGAAGGGGCTAAGGCCACTAGCTGGTTGGCAGTTGAGCCATCTCAAGAGTCAGAGGCTGACCTTTATTATTCGGGCTGCTAGGGTTTGGAGGCAGTTACCACTCCAACATCTTGAGGGTCGTACAACATTATGTCCGATGGTGCAGGCAAGTCTATTAGGGCTCCAGCCTTGGCAGAGTTCAATGTCCCTCTCATTGAAGAGTCGAGGACTGATTTGGTCACTATGGAGTGCTCAAAAGCCAATAATGCCAGTGGGGCATTGGGGCAGGTGCAATCACTGAAGCTACGGATCCTACCGAGGAGCTCAATGTTGAGGGACTAGCGCCAGAGGACCAGGTGGATGCTAGGGACGCAAATGGCACTTCCGTAGTCGGTGACACCACGGAAGCTACTGGGGTGCCTCATTACTAGCCTTGGTGTGACGGAACGGGTCCTTATCTTCTAAAGACCTTTCGTTAATAAATAAAAAAAATTAATATCCATAATTTAAGTCATTGAATTCTGCAAAAATTTCGGTAGAGTTTCCTCTAAAATTGATCAAAACCCATACAAATAGCTTGTATTTAACAACCTGTTTAAGACATACTAACTATTTAAATTTTAAAATCCAACAACATCTCAAAGCACAGGATCAACATATACAATATCATTTATGGCTCCAACACAACACATCCCATCCACTATTCAAACTCAAAATAAGATGCCGTCTAAGACCTGTACAAATCTAAAATAAAATAGTGAAAGCAAAACTAAATCCATAAGGTATTCCTGCGTAAGTAAATACAGTAACCCAACATAAAACATAGTATGTCTTAATTATAAAGACGTAAATTCCATCCACAAAATACATTATTTACATGCAAGATTATCAGATTTTTCAAAATTATCAAGATGATGACTTCGAGGCTCCAGATCTTCCTTGTTAAGCTTTTCCTGTTCTTATTCGTGAGGAAATAATTTTACTGTTTCATCTGGAGGGGAAAAAATAAAAGAGTGAACCGAAGCCCAATAAGGTACCATAAAACATGCAGGTGAAATATTTTTATGTAGAACATAAGTATAATGAAGTAGAATTCAAAGAAATATCTGAAGAACAGAAACATCCATGGAAACAAGAAGAAAGCATAATTCAATATAAACATGTATTAAAAATCATAAATTCGCAAAAAATCTCACTCTTTCTTCAAAACTCTAGTTCGTTATTCCAGGGACCTAACTAGTATATCCCGCTAGCCGATGGGGCGAATAATCGATGATAGATTGTATTCAATTCACACAATCAAAGGCCAAAGATTCGATAGTCATTTATTTTCATTTAATTTCATGATTCAAAGGTTTGATAGTCTCTATCCTCTAATTACGTCTCGAGAAGGGGCAGACCACATATCACTCCATGAATAGAGTTATCATTGATTACAGTTGTAAAATTTTAAGGTATGTTGGAGAACCCTATTTAATTGTACGAGATTCTAGGTCCGATTTTCTTACCCATTTAACTTAATTTATTTACTCATAATTCCATAGTCAAAATTCATCATATCTCAAGGTCATGTCCAAATTCATACAATCAATCTTTGAGAGGGTCTCCATAATTTGATAATACAGTTCCATGCAAAGTTTTCAGATACAAATCGTTTAATAAACTTTAACAAGGCAACAATTAACATTTAAATCTCAAAATTCCAAGTTTTCAACATAAATTCCCAAGTTTTCATTTTAGGGTTTCATGCAAAAACTTTTGGACGAAAATCAAACCTCAATCTAGCACCAAATCATAAAATTAAAGCCATAATTTCATAAAGCATACACATAACATGAATTAAACTCAAAACTATATATTCATTTTCGAGTGAAACTTCCGACATTAATCAGATCCAAAATATGAACCAAATCATGATATCAGAGTTGTATATCATCATATATATGCATAAACTTAAAATTTACTCAAAAAATCATGAGAAATACACATTAATCATAACAACTCTTTGAGAACAGGGATTTTAGGGCATAAATACCAATATGGAGATATTCAATAGCTATAAAAATAAAAAATAAGGTTGGAGGTACACTTACATTCACCCGATTTACCGTTATTATTACTTGGATCGGAGTGGAACAGCCAAAATCTCCTTTCTTTTTTCCTTTTCTCCTCTTCCTCCTTCGCTGTTCGTCGTTCGTGTTGTGCCAAATTATCCCCCGCCTCCCATTTTTATAAACAAAGTGAAGGTCGGTGGATGAAAATCGCACCTACGCTCGAGCGTGCGGCAGGCACGCAGCGAGTGCCGGCTCCCTGCCAGGGCCTCGCTTGAGCGCTCAGGCGAGCAGTGAGCGGGGCCTTACTGGTTTTCGGCACTTACTGCTACGCTCGAGCATGCAGCAAGTGTTGTGCTGCTGGGCAGCAGATTAGTATGCAGTAGCCCGTTTTTCTCTCTTTTCCCTTCTGAAACTTATTCTCCCATGCGTATTTATCCTCACCTTTATTATTATTATTTAAATTACTTTTAAATTATCATATTTCGGAATCGAGACCTTACACTTGGTCCTTTGAGGTTGAGGGGTAGAGGAGCCCGAGGGTACCGACGGGGATGCCATGAGGCTTCACTCTGTGCCCTTGGAACCAAAGGCCTTGGAGGTGGAGAAGCTCGCAGATGTTGTGGAGATTATGGAGGCGTCTTATTCCTGCCCCCGGAAGCAAAGTCCTTGGTGCTGGAAGAGTTTGAAGAAGCCATGGAGGGCATAAGAGCGCCTCGCTCCGAGCCCCTAGAACTCGTGGCTTCGGGGGCGATCAAGGCTACATCGGGCATCTACCCTTAGGGAGTCCATCTCTGGATGAGGTACTTTTCTGGCACTTTCCTATTTTCTTTTTGTCTGTGTCATTTGACTAATTGACCGCTTGCTTGCAGCTATGGGAGAGGCTTTGCCAAGCTACCATTGCCACCGACCACCTGGCTCAGATTTATGATGTCCTAGAGGGGTTTAGGGAATTCGCTAAGCGGGCTTCCCATCTCGAGTGTGAGCTGTCAGAGGCTAGGACAAGGGTGGCATCCCTCAAAGACTCACTCCGTGAGGCAGAGGTGGTCCAAATCCATCTTCGGGGAGAGATCCTTCAGCTTGAGGGCAAGCTTCTGTGTTGTTGTACACAAGACGATATTAGGTGAGCATTGGACAAGAGGTACTGGAAAGGTATCAACCTCTGCCGTGACATAGTGTGCCTCCTAGCTTCGAGCTTCCCTATTTCCATTTTTCACCCTATGAACGGCAGCGCTTAGCACCAGTTGAATCTGCGGGGTTCCCCCAAAGATGCTACTCGGCTAGGGGCAGAGTCGCTAGCAGTTCCCAGCGGTTTTGTTGGGTCTTTGTCTCGTCCGCTGAGCATCTCCCACTATTAGGATCATCATCCTCCTGACAAGTAGGTGGCTTTCTATATTTTTCTTGGGTGGATGTCCCACTCTGTATATTCATGCTTTTGTAATGAAACAAGTAGACTATTGAGGGGATTGCGGTCGACGCTCACGTGTACATAGCAAGCTTCCCTTTAGTCTCTTCTCATCTTTCTTTTCTTTTTCTGACTTCTTAGCCTGATCATGCTCATTCTCCCTAGGGAACATCACGGCACGACTATAGGTGAGCCACACTTATGGACATAGCCGCCGGGCTTGGGCAGAGACGTAGTTCGTCGCCCACACGCAACCATTGGTGCTCTATCCTATTAGTGGTCTTTTGTGCATCTGAGCCTAGCCCACCGACCATGGTCAACTAATGGTGCTCGTCCCTTTTGAGGGGAGTCGCCACACGTATACCTAAAGAAGCCTTCTAAGATTTAGATGGCCACCTGATGGGGGATCCAATGCCTGGCCTACGATTGCCCTTGGCCATGGAATTTGACCACACATGGGCTGCTCGACTGCTAGAGTAGAGTTTCAAATTTGACTGTCTCTAGGCCACTCAGTAAATGGGACCAAGTTTCTTTGACCATTCATAGGTTGAGTTATGAGCAAGTGGAAGCTTACCCGACTTAGGGACAGCCTAGATTATTTGATTTCATGCAAGTCATGCAAACAAACGAATGATAAACAAATAATTGTTTTATTAATTTTTATGTGGTACATATTACAAGCATGCCCAGCCATCGCCCACCCAGCTACTGCCTCTGGAGAGGTCATGATGAAAACTCCCCTACTTTTTTTTTTGGCCTACAATGCGGCATGTCGGCAACAACTTTTTTGCCTAAATCAATATGCCAATTCACTTCATCCAAGTAAATTGGCTGATATCATATTATAAGACTAATGTCAGAGCAACATATGACGTGGTAATGTATTTGGATCTTGTGTATGTTGACTTATTATTTATGCACAGTAAATTGGAGTATTAACAGGACAAATTCATGTCCATTAAGTTAATACTTGCTATTGATCATTTACAGATAATAAAATATGCTTAAATTAAATGACGGATTTAAGAATATGATCCATCACAAAAGTCCTTCAGCATAAACCTTGGATCTCCAAAAGCATTTGATGACGAAAGGCCTAAAATGGGGGCCTCCACCGCCTCTTAATTCTTATATGGATAAAAATTTGGCGTGGGCATTTCTTCTACTACTCCACCATTATTTGTGAGCTCCACCACTGGAGTAGTTGAAGAAGTTGAAGCCCACTTATCAGGTTAAAAATTGACAAAAATTGGAACCCTGTATTTGGCAATAAATGAGTGACAACTGACTCTTCATCATTCACGACTCATGGCTTAGGGTCGCTTATTTTCACAGACATCTTTAGGGGGACAGGCAGTGAGATAAAGTGTTGTCACCACTTCAAAAATTGGGTCACCAGATGAAATAAAAACCGAAGCTAACCTATAAGATGGTACGCCTACATTTGCCTCAACCATCTTATATCGTGCTTCATCAATTATCCAATCAACAATGGTAGCAGAGGATGAGATAGGCAAGCCGACAATCGGAACACCTGCCTACCAAGCTACCCCTTTTGGAGAGGTCACGATGAAAACTCCCCTACTTTTCTTTTTTGGCATATAATGCTGCATGTCGGCAACAACATTTTTGCCTAAATCAATATGCCAATTCACTTCATCCAAGTAAATTGGCTGATATTATATTAGTAGACTCATGTCAGAGCAACGGATAACGTGGTAATGTATTTGGATCCTATGTATGTTAACTTATTATTTATGCACACTGAATTGGAGTATTAACAGGATAAGTTCACATCCATTGAGTTAATACTTACTATTGATCATTAAAGAATAATGAAATGTACTTAAATTAAATCACAAATTTTAGGACATGATTTATCACAAAAGTCCTTCAGCATAAATAGGATAGAGAAGGATAGTATAGGGGAGATACGAATCCACGAAATGCTCGAAATACCTTAGATCTCCAAAAGCCTTTGATGACGAAAGGCCAACAATGGGGGCCACCTCTGCCTCTGGATTCTTATATGGATAAAAATTTGGCCCGACCATTTCTTCCAATACTCTACCATTATTTGTGGGCTCCACAACTGGAGTAGTTGAAGAAGTTGAAGCCAACTTATTTGGTTAAAAATAGATAAAAATAGGAACCTCGTATTTGGCAATAAATGGAGTGACAACTGACTCTTCATCATTCATGACTCGAGGCTCAAGGTGGCTTATTTTCATGGACATTATTAGGGGGACAATCTGTTAGATAAAGTGTTGTCACCATTTCAAAAGTTGGGTAACCTGATGAAATAAAAACTGGAGCTAACCTTTAAAATGGTACCCCCTACGTTTGCCTCAACCATCTTATAACGGGCTTGATCAACTATCCTATCAACAATGGTACTAGAGGATGAGACAGGCAAGCCGACAGTTGGAACACCTGCCTGCGCAGCCACCGCCTCTGGAGAGGTCATGATGTAAACTCCCCTACTTTTGTTTTTTGGCCTATAATGCGGCATGCCGGCAACAACTTTTTTGTCTCAATTGATATGCCAGTTTACTTCATCCCAGTAAAATGGCTGATATCATTTTATTAGACTGATGTCAGAGAACCAGATGACGGGGTAAATTATTTGGATCCTTTGTATGTTGACTTATTATTTACGCAGAGTGAATTGGAGCATTAATAGGATAAGTTCACATCCATTGAGTTAATACTTACTAT
>JAODPA010068931.1:0-10029 GCA_025585075.1 Nepenthes mirabilis | reverse complement strand
TAAATTATTTTCTTCACGTCTTATTTCATATCAATAATCAAACATTATTTTACAAATTTTCATGTTCCCAAATTCTTCAAAATCACAAATATATATATTTTTTTCAAACTCATATTTTAAATGCATTTTGTATATTTCAGTTACCTCTTCTTTAAACCAAAAACAGCACAATCGCACCAGGGAGACCCGCTGCGCTTGGAATTGGTATCCAGATTCTTCCCGACGCCAACAATTCGAGAGAGGAGTTGCAGAGATCGAGAAAATCGGAGGAGAGATTGATTCGTGTGTATTGTAGAGCAACTCCAGACAATGTTTAAGAAGGCGGTGGAGGCAAAGTCACTGCAGAGGTTGTCGGGTGCTGACAAGAAGAAATTAAGAAGAACCCTCAAAGATAACTTCCCCAGAGCCTCCGACGCTAATTTCGATGCTCTTCTGCCTATTAAGGTATAACTGATTACCACTGACGTCTTGCTTCCATCTACCTCCGTTACCTGAATTTATTATCATAATTTTGATATTGATTAATATTCTTAACATTTTGTTAAGTGTGTTTGTATTTAATATTTAGGCGGAGATAACAGTTGCAAAGTTTCAGAATAGAGTGCTTGTATATGGCGTGGAAGATGGATTCCCTATGTTTTTTGACATCGATGGACGAGGTTCTGATTTATACCCAACAGGTAAGCTAGTACAGCAATAATCTCTCCGTGTTTCCTCATGTCATGGTTATGTTTAGCTGTTCACTTTTTTTTTTTTTTTTTAATTGTGGGTTACAAATAGCTGTTCATTTTTGTTTCTGCTTTCCTTTATTTTGGGCATGCTTGCTCTCGTTGTATGTCCTCTTCTGCATCTGTGGAATGTCTATGGAAGACGTTATAGCGAAGAAATTTCGTGTGTTTAATGTCTTTCCACCATAACAAGTCTGCTAACCAGAATACTTACCCGATCCGAACCAGCACTTTCATGCCCGTAATTAATGGCAGTTTTCTATCATGGATCTACTCTCTTTCTTTGATCTTCTTGTAGTAGAGAGTGGCAAGTTAATGTAGCTGTCCCAGTACACAAAGTTGGGTTTTTTGAGGCATTTCGAGCGCATGCTAGTTGCTTTAGACATTTTTGTGTGGTTGTCACGGATTGGCTGGCCATGCGGATTAGGAAGTGGAGGGAGCTTTTTCTTCATGCACACATCACATTAGTAATTCTATTGTTTTATAATATAATAAATCAAATTGAAGTGGCTGAAGGGAACCGGTGATCTTGTGAAAGGAAAGAACTGCTGTTGGTTTATGCATGAACATGCCTATGAACACAAACTTAAGTTTGAATTCCGTATTTTTAGAAGCATACCCAATTTCAGAATACTACTCCCAATTGTTTTAGTGCGTGCTGAAATTTTTTCATTTCTCCTGAGACATTACTGTCGAGTGGTTATTTTGACACACATTGGTAGTTGGTGTTAGGGGGTGCAATCAAGTGTCAGGGTGGTTTAGCATGGCTTGTTCACTTTTAAGTAGGCACAGTTTGTTCCTTGCAAGCCTATGTTATATTGTTGCTAGGTGGTAACCAACACTACATGTCCTCACCCAGTCACAATTTCTTATCTAAGTAAAAAGGACTTAAACTATCTTATCATCACAACATAGATGCTACTGAATCCAAGTAGAAAAACCAAAGAAGAGGTTCAATTTTCATTAGAAATGGCATTGTTGACAGTCATATACAGCAAAGTTTCCTTCCTTGTTCATTTGTGCTGCTTGGGACACATGCAGCTTCATTTCTTTTGTTCTTGGACCCGGGGTGTGTGTATGTGCCCGTGCATGTGTGGGACCTCTTATTGCTGGTCTGAGTTCCCTTCTAAATCCCAAATGTCTTGGTTAGTTTGTGAGGTGTCATGCAAGAAAGGATTGGATAGCAGTGTAATGTTGAAGCAATTGTTGTTCTTGTGCCTATTTGATACCTTTTGCCAGCATTATTTCAGTTGTGGTAGTCGTGCACTACTGTTAAGGGTTTATAATATATTAGTATCTGTGTTGTAATTTGGCAGTTTATGCTCTCTGGAAAGTCCCTGATCTCCTGCCTTCTTTCACACTTAAGGGTGGAGAGGTTTCTCGTTTCATAATTGGAGGGGCAGATTTGATGTTTCCTGGTATTAGTGTACCTCCAGAAGGACTGCCATCATTTGCAGCTGGGGAACCATGGGCTGTAAAAGTTCCTGGTAACCCAGCTCCAATTGCGGTAAGTTTCTTTTACCACTATTACAGGCTTTCTTCTCAGCATGCCTGACCACTTATTGAAGTTGGATTGTAGGCTTATGAGCCTATGATATATATATATTTTTTTTCAAGATTCTATTGCCTTGTATTTGAAGGTTGGGGCCACTACTATGAGCAGTACTGAAGCTTTGAAAGCTGGTCTACGTGGAAAGGCTTTGAGAATAACTCATTATTACCATGACTTACTTTGGCAAGTGTTCCAGGATATCCCTTTTGTCTGTGTTGCAACTCAAACTAGTACTCATTTCTTTTGACCGCTTGTTTATGAGATCTTTTCTTCAGGGAGTCAGTTGAAGGCCGTTTTGTGCCAAATGCTGGTTTTTTGGAAGATGTTGTGCTTGCAGATCCTTCTTCCTTGACCTCTGTAACTTCTGATTCTTACGAAGGCGATGCTTCTAATGATCAAAATAGTGGCATTGACATTAAAGAAGTCGTAGAGGCTAATGTTGCCCACAATGTTCACTTAGATTTTGAAGATGATCAAAACAATATTGTTGAACAAGTAACAACAAAGATGGATGATTTGAAGGTAATAGATAATGTTTCTGGAGATGACCCAAATGCTGAAGACCAGCACTCTATATTGGCAGAAGATGTGGATGTGCTCTTGGACAAGTGCTTGCTGCAAGCTTTGCATATGACAGTAAACGACAAAGACCTTCCCATGCCTGGAAGTACTTTGTGGTAAGATACATTTTCTAATGTCTATGAAAAAATAGAAATTCCTCCTCTCTGATAGCTGTGGATATGTTATTGATATATGTCATGTAAAGCCATAACATGATTACCTGGGCACTATCCCACAAATATTTCAATTGGATGATAGATCTCCTAATATATTGTGAAAGGTGTTAATTTTTGAATATCACCCATTTTGATCAGGGATACATGGTACCCATACTGAATATCTTGTCTACCTGAACATGGGAAAGATAGTACCCCTGTCGAAAGTGTCTCATACCATTCACTGTAACTACAGCTTCTGTGTGTTTAAGCTAGTTGATTGGAAGCATACCAATTGTTTCTTTGCATAATTTTACCTTAGGCCAAGTTGCTCTCCCCTTCTCTTGCCAACACAGCACTTGGACGCATCTTTTGGATGGAGTTTTATTTCATAATCTTCACAATACCTTGCTATGATCTTCCTGACTGCCAAGTCCTCACTAGTTTTGTGCCACTTGAATTTGGATCACCCCTTGAATACATCTGAATGCACACGAGCTTGTCAGTATACACCTGTAGCACATCATAATGCTTTTAACAATTTGCAGCTACCACTAACTTTTGACCTAATAAGAGTCCTGAAACTATAGTAGTCAGATTTACTTTGTGATGTCACTTAGGCAACCTGCTAATTCTTTTAACATTTTGCAGCTACCACTAGCTTTTAACCTAGTGAGAGTCCTGACACTATAGTAGTCAGATTTACTTTGTGATGCCACTTAGGCAACCTGCGCGGTAATCTGTCAGCTTTTCCATTATCACTCCAAAAACTCCTAACGCTGTCACTCCTTTAAGGACCCATTGATGACGCTGTTCTTTTCTTTTGAAGGGCACTATTCTTTCGTCCCTTAGGGATATGACGTTCCCATCTTCCTAAAAGCAATGCCTTACCTCATACTATAGAGAGTAGACAATTGGACACCAGCCATGTGGTTTTTGAGATTTGGCAACTTTGCATGTGGTTTTGGAAATGATTGCAGCCCCTTATGGCTCAATACAACTTACATCCATTTAGTCTAACAGGATACTTCGTCCTTGATGCACAAACACAATATCCATCCAACAAGAACATCTCAGATAGTAACCTCCAGCGCCCATTCGTATAGGGTATCAAGCCTTTCCTTCACAGTAGTGTCCATGAAGCATCCATCCCCATTGAGATCCTGTGTTGCCTTGATGATGTGCCATACTACTTGCTTCCTTAAACATAGTTCTTTTGCACCCACCAAGCTTGACATTTGCATGGCCTTGGAATGATGGGTGGCCTGACACCATGTTCACCCATATAATGGACTGTCCCTGGTTGTGTAATCCTACTGTCTTATTTATAAGAATGCCACTCCATTATTATGGAAATGCCACCACATGAAGAAGCTTTTCTGATTTATCCACTAGGCACCAAACACCAATCCAAGTGATATGAAATGTACATTGAGGAGTATGTCCTGGATTCTCAACACCTCAATGCCTCGGGAAGAATGTGAATGACCAAGTGCAGTTACCACCAGAAAAAATATGAATGACCAAGCTGCTGATTCATCTCTTCCATTTGATGCTTTCATTTTGGCGGGCAAGAATTTGGATATGATTGTTGTATAAATTTGATGTTTGAATAGATAGATGTTTCAAATCCAGAATTATGTTCCTGTCTCTATTTGCTGTCAGTTATGTCTTTTGATGAGTAAATCACAATGTGGTTCTTATGATTTTGAGGGTGCTTAATTGCCTTTTGGAAACTTGCTACCTTTATGGGGAACTTGTGATTTGTTCTTCTGTTAAGATGTATTATAACTTGCTTCTCTGGGAATTAGTAAAAGGATACAAAAGAGATACAATCTGATATTTATATATATATTTTTAATGTTGCAATTGTAGGACTGTGTATGTCAGGTATTCATTATTGATGAGACGGGAGTATCTAATGCTTAGATCCCCCTTCTGATTGGCATCTTATGCCTAACTTGTGAACTCCTTGAACAAGTTAGTCAAAGAAATAATTATGTTAGGTTTCATACTATTATTTTTGAGTCTCTTTCCTAATGAGTGCTGAATATTTCCGGTGCAGGGCAAATCATGTTTTACCTTGTAGACCTTCGGGTGTCACACTTGATATCAAAAAGTCATCTTTCAAGAAACTGACAAAGTGGTTACAATCTAAAGCTTCCAGTGGATTGGTGTGTATTCTACTCCTAATTTTTGCCTCTTTTTTTGTTATTTTCACTGAACAAACGCACAAAAGTAGTTTTCCCAGTCACGTTCTGTATATGATGTTGAGGAGAGTAGGTGTTGCTGACTTGCTGAGGGCACATGACGTCAGAACCTAGTGTTTTGAGAAGCATATTTGGGAGCAGTGACTAAATGCACAGTATCTGGGACATATATTTGCCTCCTCATCATCCGTCTCTGCTCAACTCAAAATTTTGTTCTACTAATTCTATGCCAAGGTCTTCAAAAGTCTCTCTCTGACCTTCCAAATTAGCCTTAATGCCTTCTCCAATCACATCCATGAGTTGTCTTATTCACAAGTAGCATGCACTAAGGCATTGTCTTGGACGAGCTTTAGTTCATCCATAGTAAGGGCATATAGATATGGGCTAAAAATTTGATATTCAGTGCAAGTATTCATGAGTGGAAAGTCTGTGTCTTCTGTATGTGAGTCCTACACGAGTCACTATTCTATCATACTTGTTGGCCTTGTAATATTCTTTTGTTTTTCTATTTGCATTACAAAAAAAAAATAAAATAAAAGTGGTTGACCTTTGTGTTTGTAAAATTTATCCTGTAACAATTCATGACTCCTCATGAGCAGCTAAGGTGCTGCAATTTTAGTCTTTTGTCATCTACATTTGGCCTTTATTAACTTGTGAGGAGTAAAAACAGTATGAATTGCAACCATCAAATGTTGCATTGAGATGATCTTGGTGGATGTTCTGCACCCTTTGTGGATTGAGTTACTTGGTTTGTCTATATAATTGCTTTCTTAAGCTTCTTTTCTTGTTTCTACAACAAAATGGGCAGATTTCAGTTAAAGAGGATAAATACAAAAAGGAAGTGGTACTGCTTGCTGTTAACCGCAAACATTTGGACTACACGTCCTTCAAACCTGAGAAAAGGAAATCCGAGAAAAATGATCAAACCAGTGATCAAGCAGATGCTGAGAGTCAATCTCCAAGATTATTGGAAGTTGAGGAGATCTATAAACCGAGTATTCATGTGAGTAGAATTTTTGCTTCTGTTGGAGCTGATACTGCAGGCCTCTTCAGTGCATCAGAAGCTACCGAAATTGTCTTTAGGTACATTGAGAAAGAGAAAATGGTGAAGCCAACGGACAAGTCCTTGGTAATATTGGATGCAGTATTATGTGATGCTCTGTACAAGGGAGCTATAAAAAAGGGATCATTTTACCCAACTGAAATTCATAAGAAGGATTTGGGGCCTACATTTGTGAATCGTATGCAAGCCCATCACAGAGTGACAAGGGGAAGTGACACTGTAGTTAGGAAAGGTTCCATCAATATGATTCAAATAATGACGGAACGACGCCAAGGCAATAAAAAAGTGACGAGAGTTTCAGGTTTTGAAACTTTTCTTATGGATGCTGAATCATTGGCATCGGAGCTGCAAAAGATGTTTGCTTGCAGTACAACAGTAGCTGAATTACCAGGTGTTTTATCTGAATGTCTGGTTTGATTTCTCCTCATGATGTTTTGTTTCACTCGTAACTATGAATACCTATGCACTCGTACAAGAAATTTGGATATTTACAATCTCCATATTCTCACAGAAACTGCAGTTATACCAAAAACTCAACTAAATTGGTTGTGATAGGTGGTGGAGTCCAATTTAGGTAATCAGTGGAGACTGACTCAAAGAAAAATGTTTATTTGCCTGGGTTGTTATAGGGTTGTCTATCTCTGCCAATGGGCATTATACGGTCGAATGTTCTGTCGCTCTTGACTCACAAACACTTGAACTGGTCTCTTTAGCATTCAACTCTACTTTAGTTATATGTGGAGTGATATTTGAAATGCTTGGTGCACTATGGTTGTATATAATAGGGCTTTTATGCACTTCCTTCTGCTATGATCCTGGGTTTCTGCTGTCCCATATAATCGGACTTGCATTTGTTTTGTAAAAATTTTCCAGGGAAGAAAGGGCATGAGGTTCTTGTTCAAGGTGGTGTCATTGATAACCTTGCAAGACATCTGATCGAGCAATATGGAATTCCGAAGAAATACATTGAAGTTTATGATAAAACTAAGAAATGAGAATCTGAGGTCAGTTCGGCACCTGTCTGATACTAAATGTTGCATGGCTTTGATTCTTCGAAAGGTCTATTTAAAATGAATTTTTTTTGATAGATATTCATCATTCACCATCGGAAGTTTTCCTTAGGTAAATATGAGACATTGTATTCATACAACTCATATACAACCATTTTTGCATGTGTAGGCGTAGAGGGTATCCCCTCTTAATTTTTTAATTTCTCTCTCTCTCTCTCTTTAAAAAAAAAAAAAACCTTTCTTTTTGTATATGAAAAAGAGTTTTATAAAGGTTGTATAAGGATTATACAAGTAGAGTGACTCTAACTATATTTTCATAATCAAGTTGTTTTTGGCAAAGTCAAGTCAGCCCATTATGCTTGGTATAACAAAAACAAAACCTTGAGTTTCACTAAATAATATCCTTCCGTATTTGTTGTTTTACTCAATTAAGTATAATATCATTTGATAGTAAAAGCAATTTTAAGTAACTTTCTTTATCATTTCATTCTAAGTTTTTTTCTCTATCTGCTACCTCATCCCCATTATGTTTGGCTCCTTCCAAAAAAGAAAAAAAACCTCCAATTATTGTTTTGGAAAAATGTTTAATTCAGAAGATGTTTGACCCATTTACACAAAATATGTTTCATTCGAAGGTGTTTGACCCATTTACAATTAAAATCTTAATTTAAGACAAAAAATGTTTTTATTTTGAGAATGATTAGTTATGGTGGGTAAAAGATAAGAAAGTATATTTATTGATGGCCATCCATCTCTCTTCATCCCTGGATTACTTTTTGACATCACTGAGTTTTAGTTAATCCCATTGTCTTGTTTAATGACCAGACCAAAGTAAGATATAATTGTAACCAGCAGTAAAATATGGTTGGACTGGATAGAAGTTGGTTTTGGTCTGTTCATTGCACAAGAGAGATATTTTAGGGACATCCTTTAGCCACCTGTACAGCACCCTTGGATGACCATCCATTCATTCATTTATTCTTGTATGGGTTTACTAGTGTTAATGGATGGACAAGTTGCTACATTATTTAGTATATCCCAAGGGTAGCTAAAGAATTTTCCCTAACTCCACTCCTTGTAGAATTTGTAGTCCGATTCTTTAGCCACCTCTAGGACACCACTGGATGACATAGTCATCCATTCAGGTCTGTCCGTGTGGATAGATGGACAAGACAACTGTTCCATTGAGGATGTCTTAAAGGTGGCTAAAGGATGTTACCTTCTAGAATTTGTAGGCCAATTATTGTGCTTTCTTGTTTGTACTATTATGTTTTGCTCCTTGATGAAATAATTACACCTTTTCTCTTTCATTTGATGCTGTTAAATATGAAATGAGAAAAGGAGAGAAAGCAATTGTGGTGTAACAGGAGTTGCTATATTTGTTTTGATTGGTGTCCTATATATTGTCCAGGCTATATAGGCTATGAAGCACCGATCTTTCTCAGGTTCGTGTCCCTTATCCCTATGACTGAGGCACAGGCTACGGGTATCGCATTTCTCAATCTATTGCCAAGCTGCCTGTAAACTCTGCACGAGGGCGGAGCAAAACACGCAGCAGGAAATATGGGAGGAGGAGGAGGATCAGTGAGAGACCCATAAGTAAATGCTGAGCAGGTTTTGATCTTTCCATGTCTGTGTCAAACATAATGCTATGACTGTGTGTTGATGTTTATATTGGCTGCTCACTGTTGATTTGTATACCCGTTGGTTTTTACATTGATGCCTGTGTTCCTGTTTTTGTCGCCTACCAAAAGTAATTAAAAGAATTGTAATAAGGAAAGAGGAATATTTTGGATATATTCTTTAATGCTCTCGGATGATATGATATTTATCCATTTATATATTTTTATATGAGACTTCATTGCTAATGAATGGAATAAATATCATGTTATCTGGTAATGTTCTTATTCAGCTCCTGCATCCCCACCACCATTTGATATTTGTGCTGTTCTAAAGCAACCCTGAGTTTGCCAAATTCTGATCTCTGACTCCCATAATTAGGGGAGAAGAAACAGCAGAAAAAATGGCTAAAAATCACTTCAATGTTAGATGATGGAGTAGTTTTTTTCTGTTTTTCTTATTCTTTTATCGTGTCAGGCGCGACTTGAGATGTAATTGTGCTAGCCTGGCACGGTTTTTTGGTAGATGACGTGCGACTTAGTGTTATTTGATATGATTTGATGCACTTAATCTTATTATTTCATAACCATATAACTCTATATATCTCGCTCTATTTGATAAGCTGTAGCTAATGTGGGTCGAAACGAAAGGAATGAAAGCTTTTTCCTCCACTTGTGAAGATCAGATCGGCCCTTCGTTTGTATTCAATGTAATTACAATGCTCGAGAGGTCTAATAATCGCGAACGGGTATAGAGACTTGCTCCCCCGTCTTGTAGCCAATGACACCCTACATTTTTGAGCTAAAATAATCTGAAGATTACTTGCCCCATTCATCTGGTAGCCGAAAATACTGAAGATTTAGCTGCCAAATAAAAAATTATAAGGAAAAAATAAAAAAAATTTAAAGTTGACCGAAAACAATGCGTAAAAAATTATTTTCTAATAAGAATATTTTTATTTTTGGTTATCAAAGAAAAATGCGGAGAAAATGTTACATTTATTTAATGCTAGGATTATTTTCCCACATTTTTCACTGCAAATGCTTTTTCATATATTTTTCCCCCTTCCTTCAGGTTTTTAGAAGGATATTTAGAGGAAAAAAATGTCTAAAAAACATTTTCTTATGTTT
>JAODPA010068930.1:0-10029 GCA_025585075.1 Nepenthes mirabilis | reverse complement strand
AATGAAAGAGCTCACTTTTCTCCGTGATCAAAAAGCCTCTCCTTACCCCATCGATAGTGAGGGGGATTCATAGTGCTTCGTAGAGGAGACTTTGGTGACAAGACTTGCGACAAGTACTCCACCGGAATTCACCGGCTATTGGGGTATTAACAGGAGCCATTGTTGTCAGATATCGTTTTTTGATGGTAACATGACCGCAGTTGGTGATAGTCAACAGAGGCAAGACTGCTTCTTGCATGGATTGACTAGGTTATCATTGGTTGGCAGGCACAGTGGTTCCCCAGGGTTGACTGCTACCACCATTGGTTGGAGTCTGTTGTACTGGTGTCTTCTGCGCTATTAGACTACTATCGCTGAGGTAGAGGGTAGATTCGGTCCGTAATTGGTTGAGTTGCAAAAGTTATCTGCTAATCCTGACCCGTCATTCCCCCTGAGTCTCCTCGCAATAGGTGGGCCAGTTGGACGATCTCTGGGCCTTGCTCCGCATTGGGATTTAATGACAAGTAGGCTAGCTGTCAGATCGGCCCATGTCGTGACTGGACCCATCACTAACCCTCATCCTGAGAAGTTGGACCTCTTCGATCTTCGGCATGTCAGACGATAGGACGCTGCCTGTTGAGCTTGCTCATGCTCCTCTTCTCGAGATTCTTTAATCGCCAGTTCCTAAGAGCTATGCCCCTTCTCTAGGTGCCTTGCAACTTTCCGAATAATGGTGTAGGGATTCGATATTATGTTTGGAAAGATCTAACTCTAAAAAGAAAGCTTGGTGTCGATTCCTTGCCAACCATTAGCTAATGCGTCCTTTTACTAAGGGCTTGCCATCTTTCTTCCACAGCTATAAATGAAGGGGCATCTTACTCTATCTCAAAGCTCATCTTTACACCAACTAAGTGATTTGGGAATTTGAAGTCGTCTAAGGCCCCCCAATTCCTTGCACTGAGATCGGATGGAGTTTCGGAAGATTTGAAGACGCACTCGGCACAGTGTTGCCACTGCTCTGACTGTTCTCATGCCGCCCAGACCCTACTCTGGCAGTTCTTGTGCCACCATACTTGATAGCTCAATCGTAGGGTCCCCTTTTTTCTTTCCATCTTCAGCCAACATTCGGAAGTCCTCTTTCGAAGAAATCTCTTGTGACAGGCATTTTCCAAGATCCTCTCAGATTTGCGAAAGTGGACCTGCCAGTGATCTCTTCTCTGGCAGTTGTCGCCAGAGTTTGATGAAGGAGGAGCCTTCGGGTGGGAAGCTTCTCTGACATTGTAGGCGGTGTTTTGCTCACCCTTGTCATGGATTTGCTTCCTATTCACCTTCTGCGGTGCCTAGTTTTTAGTCGGGACATTCTATGGGTAGGTAGAGGAAGTCTGCATGATGTTTCACCCACAGTTGTCCTCTCTACACATGTCTTTCCCAAGCCCGTTTACAGGCATGCACTGCCAATTTCTTACTCCATGTATTTTACATTTTTTCTTTTATTATATACTTTTGTTGTTGTAAATTTTGTACTTTGTAAAAGGATTCAGTGAATGGAACTACTGAGTGTTTGCCTTATTCTCATGTTTCTGGAATCTTGTCTCATCTTCTTATATGACTTTATGACTTGGCATTTGATAGTCAGATGGATTGGGTGCCCAGCAACTTGGTTTTTTGCCGACTAACTTCTCGATCGGCCATTTCGTGTGCTTGGCTGGGAGGTCAACCAGGTAGAATGGTGTCGAGCCGACCTGGGACACGTACAGTCCGCTTTCCATCTTAAGCCATATCATGTGATGAGCACTGTATCTTTAGGCCATTAGGCTTCTAGTGAGATCATACATTGTCATGATTGCTATTTCGGCAAACGGCGTGGGCACTCTTGGGGGCCCGCATTTTTGCATTTATTGCTGACGGGACGGTTTGATCGACCGGTATCATTGCTGGTGCATGACGCCTGCATGGGGAAAATCGAGGCTTCAGGCCATCTTAACTGTCAATGGGAAGGAGCGCGTCTTGATGCCTCAAGGGGCTAACACGCATAGTTGCCATCATGAGGGCGGCTATTTGACTTCCCATGAGATGTTGTTTTTGGTTTATGGCCTTATCCTATTTAAACCGTGTGCCTTTTGCCATTTTTCGCACTTTGCTTTCATTTTCATACCGCCTAACATGCCTTTTGCCGACAGCTACAGGAGAGGGCTCTCTAACTTTTGGCAGCCATTGGCAATCTAGCTCAGAAGCATATTAGTGCGGCAAAGCATAGAGCCATGGTCTAGCGGGCGAGGTTGGGTGAGGTGCGAATTAGGATCCTTGAACGTAAGTTGCATGAGGTTGGAGCAAAGATCACTTCTCTCGAGGAGTTGCTTCGTCACTTCCAGGAGCGGTACTTTCTTCTTTGAGAACACTACCTCCGACTTGAGGGCTAGTTGAGGTCCTCCATTTTTGCGGAGGGGCTCGGCAAGGTGTTGGAGGGCAAATACTAGGACAATATTCATTTCTACTGCCGAGTGATCCAACTAGTGGCTCCACACTTTCCTGTATCCTTGCTTCATCTGGGGAATTCTAGTACAACTTGGGAGTCTGATCTGCTAACCCCAAACAAAGGGATGGCCGGGCGTTCATCCTCGTAGCCGAGTAGTTGTCAATCGCTGAGCCACTCCTCTCCGGGTCGCTAGGCTCCTCCCCCTTTTTTGCTTCTGTATTGCTTGGGTGAATGACCCGCTTGTACATTCGAAACCTTTGCAATGAGACCAGTTAAGTTGTAGCAACTTTTGCGGCTATTCACTTGTGCTTCGACGTGGAATTGCACTCCTTTGTCTGGCTGGCTAAGTGTTACAGTTATCGTCATCGAGCTTGTTTCGAGTACATTTGCTAGGTTGTGCTCATTCCCTTGGGGAGGAAACATCGCGGCACCTTGATTTTGTGGGGTACTCTATCCTATAAGTAGGACACCATCGCATGCTCGAGGGTGAGCCTCACTATGACTAGCTAGGCTTCATGGCCGCAATAGTTGGGACGTAGTGGAGTCATATGCCATCATCTGCAAATTATCGTATATAGGCTCGGTCCTATCCAAAGACGTCATAGCTCGTGCACGTCTGATCCTAGTCCACCAGCTGTCATCAGCTGAAGGTGCTCTCTTCGGTAGGGGGAAGTTGTTGCACGCCTGCTATAAAATTCCCCTAATCCTTTAGTGGTCGTTCAGTTAGGAGTTCCAAGAGTCCCTAGGCTTAGGTTTCTAGCAGCGGTAGGGCCTCTTGATGCGGTACCAAGGTTCAAAGTTTGACCGCTTAATGAGTCGCTTGGCTCGGGGTCAAGGTTTTTCGACCGCCAGTGGCCGTGAAACAAGCTATAACAAGTCCCGCCTAACTTAGGGGTAGTCTAGTTCACTTAATTTTATGAGATGACAAACATACATGCACTCACATGGACGAGTACACAGGAACAAATGAGAATTTTATTAATCAAAACATGATACATTTACAAACATTTAAAATGATTCATGGTGAGCTTGCTTGGGCTCGGCTCGAGCCTATTGGTAGTACCTCTTGAAGTGGGTGGCATTCCATGTTCTTGGAACTAGCTTGCCATCCCGGGTGCGTAGCTTTTACACACCGTTTCGGAGAATTATCGAGATAAGGAACAATCCCTCCAAATTTGGAGAGAATTTATTCCTATTAGCGATTTTGCCGGTTGCCTCTATGCTGCATAGGACGAGGTCACCACCTCGAATTGGCAATCTTTTACCCTCTTATTATAGTACCACACGATTCATTGCAAGTCTGCTACAGTCTGAAGGTGTGCTGCATCTTGAGCCTCTTTAAGCAAGTCGGGGTGCTCCCTAAGCTTCTAAGGACTGCTAAGGAGGTCAAAACTCTTGACCCGAAGGCTGGGTAGACCGACTTTGACTGGGACAACTGCCTCAGTGTCGTAGCATAGATTCAAAGACATTTTGCGTGTCAACTCCCTTGAGATAGTCCTGTATGACTGGAGGATGAATGGTAACTCATCGGCCTAGGAGCCCCTAGTGTCCTCTAGTTTGATCTTTAACCCACGCAGTAGCATCCGGTTCGTTACCTCTACCTATTCATTGGCTTGGAGGTAGGCCATGAAAGTGTGAAATAGTCTTATTAACAAACTTGCACAATATTCGGTGAATCATTTTTTGGTAAATTGGGTTCTGTTGTCGGTTACTATAACCTTAGGAACCTCAAACCGACAAACGATGCTCTAACGAATGGACTCCGTTGCATTCTATTCAATTATTCGCGCCAATGGAGACGCTTCTACCCATTTGGTAAACTAGTCGATACTCACTATAATGAACTTCCTTTGTTCAGATATTATGAGTAAATGTCCGAATATGTCAAGCCCCCATTACACAAACGGTTAAGGTGACTGGAGGGCTTGTAGCTCCGTGTGCCATTGGTGAGGTATGTTCCCATGAATCTAGCAACTTTCACACTTCTTTACAAATTCCATGGCGTCACATTTCATCGAGGGTCAAAAGAAGCCTTATCTCATTACTTTGAAGGCAAGATTATTGCCTCCTATATGTGAGCTACAGATACCAAGATGTACTTAACCCAGCGTGTAGTTGGTCTCTTCTGGCATGAGGCATCTCATGTAAGGAACTGAGTACCCTCGACGGTACAGTCTTTCGTCCACAAGGGTGTAGCAGCCTACTACTTTCCGCACTCGCTTGGCCTCATCGGGGTTCTCCGGTAGGGTGCCCTCAGTTAGGTATCTTCAATACAAGCTCATCCAATTATCGTCGTGGGCCACTTGTAGCACCTCACGCTCGAGCTCGTCGATACTTGGGACTGCTAGGATTTTCTTCATATCTTTAGAGCACTGTTCTGGGTTGCCGATTGCTGCTACCCTAATTAGCTGGTTAGCCTTCCAATTTTCCTCCTTGGCAATTTGGATTACTTCGACTTGGTCAAACCTCCAGATCAGACCCTTTGCCCTGGCAAGGTCCTTCTCGAGTTGCGCGTTCACCATTTAAAAGTTCTCTTGGACTTGGTTAATGACTAGTTCAAAGTCGCTGCAAATAATCAGTGACCTGGACGAACACTCCTTTGCGAGCTTGTGTCTAGCTAGGAGTGCCATTTATTTGGCGATATTATTGGTGGTTGGAAACCCGAGGGTGACTGAGTACTTGATCTCTGACTCGTCCGAGGCTCATAGGACCATACTTGCTCTGCTGCCTGTTTATGTAGATGAACTATCAACTGTAGAGTCCATGTCGGAACTTCCAGCTTATTAGCGTCTTTGGCGTAGTTAGGGGCATTAGGAACTGGGGTTGTCGTCTCGACTTTGATGTCCACAAGGGCCTGGCCCTTCATGGCTAGTCATGGTCAAAACTCCACGTCAAACTCACTCAATTCTATAGCTTATTTGACCAACCGTCCAAAGGTGTCTGGCTTCTGTAAGATTCCTTTCAAGGGATGGTCAGTCAAGATAACAATCTTATGTGCCTGAAAGTAGGGACGTAACTTTCTAGCAGAGTACACGAGGGCTAGCACGATCCTTTTAGCGTGTGAGTAGCGACTCTCAATGTCAGTCAAGACCTTGCTAACGTAATTTACCGGTTGCTACACATTAGACTGCTGTCAAATTAGGATCGAGCTCAGCGCCGTGCTGAAAACTACCAAGTATAAGTATAGCTCTTTGCCTTCCTAAGGCGAAGACAAGACATGTGGATGGGAGAGATGCTCCTTGAGTTCCTAGAATGCGGTGTCGCATTTAACCGTCGATTGGAACCAGTTGCCTTTGTCCCCCTCAAGGCCTTGAAGAATAGAAGGTATTTCTCTACCGATTTTGTCAACAATTGAGAGAGGAAGCCAGACTCCCGGTAAGCTTCTGGACCTCCGTCATTGTCCAAGGAGGGCTCATGTCAAGGATTGCCTTTATCTTCTCAAGGTTTGCCTCGATAACTCACTGAGACACTATGAAACCTAAGAATTTCCTGGAGGTCACTCCGTACATGCACTTAACCGGGTTAAGTTTCATCTAGTGCACCTGGAGGACCTCAAAGGCATCGGTCAAGTTGCAAATGTGGTCGTCAATTATTTTACTTTTAACAAATATATTGTCTACGTACACCTCCACGTTCTAACCAATTTGAGTTTTGAACATCTTATTCATCAACCGCTGATAGGTAGTCCTAGAATTTTTTAAACTAAAGGGTATAACCTTATAATAATAAGCCTCCTGATCTGTCATGAAGAAAATATGTTCCTCATTCTCAAGGCTCATCCTAATCTGATTGTAATCCAAGTAAGTATCCATGAAGTTTCGCAACTATGGTCGGAAGTGGAGTTTACTAGATGGTCGATTCTTGGTAGAAGAAAGTTATCCTTCGGGTATGCCTTATTCACATCAATGAAATCTACGCACATCCATCACTTCCCATTACTCTTCTTGATGATGATGATATTTAATAGCTAGTTTGGGTACTGAACCTCCCTGATGAACTTTGCATCGAGTAACTTCTTCACTTCCTTGTGGATGGCGACAAGCTTGTCGACCGAATGGTTCCTGCATTCCTATCGAACGAGCTTATGACCAAGATCAAGGCCCAATCTGTAGACCATTACTCTGACCGATATTCCTGGCATGTCGGCAAAAGTTCATACAAAAATGTCAGCGTTCTGTCTGAGAAAAGTGACAAGTTGTTCGTGGACGGGACCTGGAAAGGAGCTAATGAAGTGTATGCATTTTTTAGGCTCGATAGGGTCCAAATGAATTTGATCGGTTGACTCTTCCGATTGGGCCTACTATAGGGTGACCTCATCTTAGAAGTCGAAGTCTCCAATCAGCTAGCTTAGGGTCGCTGGAGCGACTTGGGACAGGTAACATGTCCGGCCCATTACCTAATCTTCTAGAACTTCTCTAACACTGCACAGTGTTGGGAACTTTATCTTCAAGTGTGGGATTGATACCACTTCCGCAAAAGTGGTTAAGCATGGTCATCCCAGGATTACGTCGTAGATTGGTAGAAGGTTAACCACCAAGAACGTGAACATCCAGGAGGCCGTGAGTGGGTATGTCCCCAACGTGACCTCTAACTGAACGACTTCTTGCATGGGTACTGGCTCATTGTTCAAGCTATACAATGGTCCTTCGGTCAACTTGATATGGTTCTTTTTTAATCTAAACTTAAAAAAGTATCAAGATATGGCAAGTTTTAATAGCTTTGATTATCAACAAAAATTCGTTTTACTTGATAGTCTATTGTACCGTTCGAAACAAGAACAGATACAACTGGATGGTCAAAATAAGGGGTCATTACATAAGTCATATCATCATCGTTAAAACTAATGATATCAGTCCTAATCCCTACCATTGGCTTCTTGCTGCTAGAAGCATTCTCCGAGTGGTCCGGTGCGTTGCCCTTGGTTGGCTTAGTTGTTACCACTCGATTCCTCGGCTACTTCTGTGCGTCTTCCTCTGCTACCGTGGGAGACTGTCCCGGGTTTCATAGGAACCTTGTCAGATGTCCCCAATGGAGTATATCTTTGATCTCCCTCAACAGAGTCTAGTAATCCTCGATTTTATGACCCAGAGACCAATGGTAGTGGTAGTATTTTATCTAGTCTCCTGCCTCTAGGTTTTTCAGCACCTTGGGCTATTTCAAGAACTTCTCATCCCAGATCTATATCAGGATGTTTGTGCGCGTGTCTGTTAGGGAGGTCAGGTCCTACAATCGAAATTCTTTCCAAACACTCGGCTCCACCTGTAGCTGCTTGCGCAATCCTTGAGGACGGTAGTCATCCCCATTTCTCTTCTTCTTGTTCGTCAGCCTCTCCAGTGGCCAGCTTATGCGCTCCAAGCGCTTGGCTTCATTGGCCTCCTTGGTCGCTATGTAAGTTTTGGCAATCGCCTCAACCTCCTAAAATATTTGGAGGTTTTGGTGGGCCAAGTGTTTGAAGAAGTTACCCGACTCCAAAGAAGTGATGAAGGTGCTGAGTTTCACTTGGTCAATGAGCCCAGATATCCTTCGGGCCTCAACGATGAATTGTGCTAGAAAGCCCTTCTGGCTCTCATCTTATCATTGTCAAAGTCGGACTGGGTGCTATGGTTGCTTCACCTCATTTCGGCTAGAAGCGAACTGGGATAGGAAGCAGTCAATAAGCTCCTCGAATGTCCAGATAGAGTTCGGATCAGGACTGTAGAACCAGAGACATGCATCCCCTTTGAGAGTCAAAAGGAAGCATTGACATACGGTAGTTTCTCCTAAGCCCTAAAAGCTCAATAGTGTGTGAAAATGGTCCAAGTGATAAATTGGATTGGCACTCCCATCATATGACTCAAGGGCCGGTAACTTAAACTCTTGGGGGACCGACTGTGCACAAATATCCACCGCAAAGGGCAATTTCCTCATGTCTACAGTTGCCCCGCCAGCATCACCCCTAAAGATGTGCTACCATATCTTTTCCACTTTCTCCTCTATACAAGAGGTGGACGTGACGCTCTTAACATTGAAAAAGGTCCTCAACTCTGAGTGATTTGGATAGGGGTACACACACATGCGGCTTCCAGCTCATGGTGGCTGCATGCTGCAGAAGACGTCACCTTGAACCGAGGGCCTCTAGTCACTGTGGGAATAGCAAGGGTTTTGTCGGTCAGGGATTTCCTCTATTGTCCTATGTCTAGGACAGCCATTCGATCGCGTCCGGGCCCTACTGCTAGAGGCCTCCTGGGCCCCAGCGTCGTCAGGCTGTGGGGTTTTCTCAATCGGTTGCTTCGGCCTTTGGCTCTTTTTCTTAGAAATCGATGCTCATGCTATGGGGACAAGAGGCCCTAGTTGTTGCTCATCCAGGCGGTTGTTTATTCTCTTGAGTATTTTGAACATGTCTCCCACCTGGGCATCCAGTACGCAGATGTTGGGCTCAGGATGCTCACCGAATGGCTACCCGCAAAGAGGTCGTCGCATTAAGTGGTGATGTCTCTGCTTGGCACATTGTTCTGCATTTTAGTGTTGACCATACTTTTGTGAGAGTGGTGATTGGTGGTTGGATTTTTATGTTATTTTTACAGACGATGCCAATGATGTGTCCCAAGATTTGAATTGTGGTACAGATTAGGAACCACTTGTTCATTCACTGCGGATTAAATTAGAATGGGTACGATCTCCAATTTTATTAACCTGATATTTGCGTACCACAAACAACGAATAAGATATCAGAGGATTGGTGGGACTCATTCCCCGATTTATCATCTGACACTCAAATTAGAAATATTTTCAATGAAATGAAAAGATGAGAGGATGCAAAGAATATAAAGTTATACATATGTAGGGGATATAAGAGCAAGACTAAACTTCTGTAAGGCACTCAACGATGAGTGACTTAGAGAGATGGAAGACTGAGCTACAAAGAATCACACTCGGTGAGTGGCTCATTATGGTGCACTCAAAGGAGAGCAGCTTAGCGTGGAGGAGAAAAGGCTATGTTCGTGCAAGAGAGCTTAGGTCCTATGTGTTCGTAAGTTCTCTCCTTCTTCGTGTGTTTGAAAGAGCTCTCTTTTCTCCATGATTGAAAAGCCTCTCCTTTCTACCTCAATAGATAGGGGGATTTGTAATGCTTCGTAAAGGAGGCTTTGGCATCAAAACTTACGACAGGTGTTCTGCTGGGATTCGCTAATTGTTAGGGCATTGATGGGAGTCACCGTCGTCAGATATCATCTTATGACGATGACGTGCTTGTAGCTGGTGGTAGCAACAAGGGCCAAACTGCTTCTTGCAAAGATTAGTTGGGTTGCAATTGATCGGCGAGTATAGTGCTCCAAGGTTGACTGCTACCATCATTGGCTGAAATCTGCTGTGTCGACATCTTTTACACTTCCAAACTGCTATCACTGAAGTGGAGGGAGGATTTGGGCCGTAATTGGTTGAGTCACAAAGGCTGCCAGTTAATCCTAACCCATTGTTCCCCTTAGACCTGCTCGCGATAGGTGGGCCAGCTGGACGGTCTCTGCAACTCGCTCCTCGTTAGGCTTTGCTGGTAGGTCGGCTACCTGTCAGAGCATCACGTGTCGTGATTGGATATA
>JAODPA010068929.1:0-10031 GCA_025585075.1 Nepenthes mirabilis | reverse complement strand
AATGTTATATAATAAAAAATAAGGTCCAAGAATGTGAAAGATTAGGTTAGAATGGTCAAAACGGATCCCGAACGATGAAAACGTGACGTAGGCTTGCTGCAGGCTTGCCGCGGGCCAGACCCGTGCCCTCCGTGCGCTCGAGCCCACTTATCGAGCACAAAATCTAGATTTGCCCATGCTAGCCGCGCGCTCGAGCCGACCATGGCCGAATGCTTGTGCTCGCCGCGTGCTCGAGCATAAGTCTGTTTTAAAGCCGCATCGTGCTTCTTTTTTCTCATTTTTCCACTAGCTCAGAAGCTTCTAGAGAGAGAGAGCAACGGTTCTAGTGAGAGAAGGGAGGAGATCGAGGGTGTGGAGTCTAAATCCGTTCGAGAGCTAATTATAAAGGTGAAAGTACGCGTCGAGGCAAGTGTTTTCATACTCACTTCTCGTTCCCTTTTAATGTTTTGCTCAATTTTATTGTGTACTCTTGTGTCGATATCACTATAAATGTTAGAATCACGAAACCCACGATTAATGACCAAGGAATATGTAGTTATTTGTCCGAATCGTGTCCGATCCACTCGATTTGATTTCACTAAAACCCTATCCCACGAAATTGGGGATTTTTGATTTTCCTTTCGTGTATCATGAAATTGATCTCAAAATATGAATCCCCATGTCCCAATGATATACATATGTCAGCCGCGGGTTCGATTTCACACGTCTCGACCCCTTCGCGGCATCCGAGCCCTCTTAACGGGTGCTGACACTGTTCACCCGAGACCCAAGGGGGAAATTGCATGCTTTTATCTTCATAAAATGTTGAAATGACTCTAGAATATGAATCCCCGCATCCCAATTGTATGTATATATTGACCGGATGTCCGATTCTGCAAGATTCGACCCGTTTGCGGCATCTGGGAGTTTTAAAAGTCCCTTGTTACTGTTCATCTGAAAATGAATGGGAAAAATTGCATGCTTCTATCATCATATTATGTTAAATCGAGCTCAAAATATGAAACATTGTGTACCAATTGTGCGTACGTATCCATCGGACGTTCAATCTAACAAGTATCGAACCGTTTGTGGTGTCCGGATACTCTAAAAGAAGCCTGACACTGTTCACTCGAAATGAAATGGGAAATGTACATGTTTTGCCCTCATTCAACTGTTATGAAAGTGATGTCTAATTGTTTCAATGTAATGTGAGCTCCGAAATGTATATCCATGTGCCGGAAGCAAGGGATTAGTCCCGGAGGCTTCTAAATGATATGTGATCATCAGAGGTAAGAAATCCTAATCTCTCTCGTAAACTTAGAATGATTTGTTAAGAATAAGGGGATTGAGTCCCACAGAAAGTTGTGAACCGAGCAAGTAAATAAAAGGGAATCCACATTGTGCAATATGATGGAATGATCTCCTGGATGGAGATGTATGTGATGGGAATGAGACTTCTCGAATTGTAAATGTGTATGGCAAATGTGAATTTTCCTCTCCAAGTGTTGGAACTAATCTCAAAATTAAGACCATGATTTATAGGGGTAGTTGTCTTTGGCTTACTATATCCATCGCAGTGTGAACTCAAGGAATACTTGGCCACATATTCTGGCCGCTCGTAAGAGCGGGTGATATTCATGGTACTCCTTAGGATACTACTGTGGAAGAACAAGGAACTGCCTGATCCCTGGGGGATATAGGGTTATTGAGAGGGATGAGTGTTGTAGGCCTAAAATGTAGCCGATGGTCGAGTGCTGTAGACCTAAATTGTAGCCGATAGTCGAGTGCTGTAGACCTGAAATATAGCCGGCCTTAGAATGTGTGGCCGACACATTCCTTTCTTCGTCCTTTCACATTGTTGGTTAATACAACCTATTAGTCCGGGTCCGCAAAGATGGTGTAAAATAAAAATGATTAATGCATAACCGACGTAACCGTGAGTATCTAATAATCCCAGATCTCCCCTGTTTCCCTCTCAACATTCATGACTGTTAAGATTACATGTGTTCCCCCTTTTAGTTATTACTTCTATTACTTTCTACTATAAAATGTGACTTATGATTACATTTGCTCAGCTGTATGCTCACTCTTACTGTTTATCTTTTCAGATGAGAACATTTAGCCGGCGCCAAATTAGTTAGAGTAAGGAGAGAGACTTGCTTGAAGAGGATTGTTGGACGTCAAGTGTATTGAAGATTTGATCATATTGTTGTAATGGAATGTAACAGCCACTCATGGATAAAGGTGGCTTGTTATTATATTATGGTTTTATTATGCTTCCACAGGTTTTGATGATTTAGTTACACTTTCACATTTATGTTGATGTTTTGAGCTTTGTTTTATTTTAGATGGTATCTCTCTAGATCTAATACGGTAGATAGGAGTACTATATTAGAGTCATGGATGATATAGCAGATGTTATCCTATGTGTTGTGTTGTAGGCTTTGTGTTAATTATTTTGGTTAGATGTGTGCTTGTACAGGATGTATTCGAGCAGGTTGTATTTTTTTATTTTCATCCAATTATAGAGGAAACTCTGTCGAAATTTCTGTAGAATCCATAAATATTAATTATGGACTTTGGTTTATGTTACCAATGACGGAGGTTATTCGATGGAGAATAATATTGTCCGTCACACTTAGGCTAATATAATATATGAAAATATGTATCTGTATCAAGTAAATTGAAACTCTATAATTTGTTATGAATAATTTTTCTTGGAGTAGGAAAATTAAGGAAAAAAGACTATGTAAATTTGTGTAGAGTTTTCAACCAAAATATAAAAAGAAATCAAGAAATTTGACCAATGATTTTATTAAGAGGGTGATATTCCTTAGTATGTCTTAAGATATAATAGTGGTAGATCGAGGAATATCCCTGGGCCACGAAAAAACTTTTGGTGGTAATAAGGACTATGGCCGTATATATTTGGTTAAAGGTATACCGTTTGCCATAGAGTATCAAATTGCGTGGGTAGTGCATTAGATTATGTGAAAGTATACACAATCCTTTCTTCATTTTACCGCTATATTAGTTGGTAATACCTACTAATCCTGATCCCTAAAGATAAAAAAATTTCTACATATTTGGAAGACTAACGGAATTAGAAATAAAATATAAAAAATTAAATGTGTTAAGGAAATGTCATCCGATCATGTTTTATCCATATACATGTATTATGATCCTATTCCGTTAATCTGATTTTATTTTAAAGTATATTGTATTATCTTTATTTATATTGATATCTTACTGAATATTTGGCTCACTTTCTTATTATTTTTACTAACCTTTTAGATAAGTTGTATGAGCCTGTACCAGGCAAATCAAGATTAAAGGATCATGTGGACTTGAAGAGTCCAAATTATTATGATTATGGATGATTTATATTGTTTAGTATTTTCGGATAATGTTTATTGTATCTATATATTGTAATTTAGTTTAATTTTAGTTCCAAATGACAGATGTAAAGTAAATAGGTTGTGGTCGATGTTTAGAAAGTTCAGTTATTGTATTATGGATTCTAGTTTTGGTTATTGTATTGTGATGGTCTTGGACAGATTTTGTGTGGGATTGTCGTTATAGTGTAGGAAAGTGGCTTTGTATTCAGCAGGCGTTCTGTGACGGCCCTGGACGTATTCCACCATATACGGCCACCGTCAAGCCAACTTATACGGTATAAATACTAACTAGGTGGATATAAATTTTTTTTTTCTTTCTTTCCTTCTATTTTTATCTTGGATTACGCATACACAGGATCGCTTAAGGCTGAACTCCTTGAGTTGGCCATCAAATTTTAATCTCATACCTGACCGGCTAATATTAAGGTTGGTCGGTCACGAAGATCTTGACATGAATTGAGATGCTACTAGGAATGTCAAACTTCATTCTCCCATATAGTAATTACGGAAATATACTAATATCCATTAATTCTTTTACAGCAGAAATATTTTACAAGTCCTTCCCAAAACATCAAAAGAACATACATCAATTCCTTCACTCCTTTGCTGATCAGCTCCGATCAGCTATGCTGTCTAACTACACCACATGACTCTATTCGATTTCATCATCCATATGCTTCTCATCATCTGAAAAACAGCAAGAGTGAGCTATAAAGCCTAGCAAGGTATCCACATGCAGAAAATATTAACATACATATCATCGGATCAAAGTAGAGGTACATAACATAAACTTAGCATGCGAAAATCACCGTATCATTTCTTCTTAAGTTTGAAAATCTTTGTTCTTATTCTTAGTGTCTTGTCTTCAATATCAAAAAATTCATAAAATCATGCGAAATTCTTATCATCTTTAGGGACCGGACGAGAGCGGACAACATCGAGGAAGGGTTGTGTGCTGCCCCATAACCTAAGGCCGTATCCTCCTATTATACTCCCATAGGCGGGCGGTAATGCCTTTTACTCGGCATACGGGACCCTGGACCATAAGCCTTGTGCTACCAGAAATTCTCCCGTGGCCCAGGGGCAGTACTCGAGTGTCACTCCAATATCCTTCATCCAATTTTAACAACAAGATTAATGGAAACTCGGTTCATAGTTCATATCGTTCGATGGCCATCTATCATAGTTCAAAAGTCGGAAGTCATAAAGTTCCACTTGCTGTTCATATTACATACATTTTTTCTTATTCTTGCAGCCTTTATTCTTAATTTCAAACAATTAAAATCCGTATAGCCTTTCCTTAATGTCTTAAAATCGAAGATCTTTTATCAGAGTGTCGGAAGTTTCATTCATAAAAAATCGAAGGTCTTATGTCAAAAGCCGGAGTTCATTTATCATAAGCCGAATACCTTTTTAACAAAGACGGAGGTCATATATCAAAAGCCAAAGATCTTTTTAACAAAAGTCGGAGGTCATTTTTAACAAAAGCCGAATACCTTTTCTTAACAAAGTCGGAGGTCATATATTAAAAGTTGGAGGTCTTTTATCAAAGGGAAAGCAGGAGTTCTTTTGTTATAAGGCCAGAGGTCTTTTAAATGTGAAATAGCCGAACTTTTTAGAACATTCCAATATCGAATCTCATGCAGGTCAGCAATTAACCAGATTTCATAAAATAACAGGGCTTCCTTTAAACATGCGGTTAATTAAGAAGATCAAAGCAAATTACCATAGCATGCTTCACATAGAAACTTCACAATATTCCTTGTAAATCTTTAACATAAATTCACCAAAATTAGGGTATACTTTGTATTACAAATATGATCTTAAAAAGGTGAGTACACTTGCCTGAATCTCTTTATTTTGTCTTGAATTTCTTGGTTTCTTCACTAAGAAACTTGGCCGAGGGTCTCTTCCTAGCCTTTTCCTTGCACTCTCTAGTTCTTATTTATGGGCCTTTGGTCTGATAGTAGTAGGTAGGGTAGGTCAACCACTCTAGGGGTGGTTAAGAGTCGGTTACCTACTTAACCATGATCTTCCTGACTTTACATTTTGTAAGGGCTTCATTGTTTTCAGTCAACTGGTATTGACCGGATAAGTTTCATCTCACGTTTATCGTTTCCGAAAATGGTCTTCGGAAGGCTTTCATTCTCTCCAAAAATCTTCTCCGAAACTCGTCAGTCTCCTCCAAAATTTGTCTTCGGAGAGCTCATCAATCGGCTCTAGAAGTCGTCTTCATCGTCTCCGAAACTTAAGTCTCCAAATTCAACATCTCCGAAGATCAAGGTCTCCGGGATTTAAGTCTCCAATTCTCACTCAATCCTGCCCGAATAATGTCTCCAGAAGAATTGTCCCAAATTCATTTCCCGAATTCACATAATTGCATTCGGAAAGTGCGTTCATAGTTTCCGGAAGCCTCCTTAATGGTCTCCGGAAAGCACTCATTAATCGTATCCGGAAGAATTGATCGATCTTCTTCAAAAAATCATCTCCGGAGACTCCTCAATGGCCTCTGAAAATAGTCTCCGGAAAACTCTTTAATTGTCTCTGGAAGTCTCTCCCTTTACCGTCTCCGAAGATTAAGGTCTTCGAAATTTTAGCCTTTAATAACGTCTCCGGAGATCAAGGTCTCCGGAATCTTTAGCCTCTAAACTTCAACGTCTCTGGAGATCAAGATGTCCGGAAACTTCAGTCTCCAAACCCTAACGTCTTCGGAGAACAAGGTATCTGAAAACTTCACATATGGCCTTCAGAAGTTTCCTCTGAAAGCCTATCAAAGATCTCCGGAAAAGTGGTATCTGAAGTCCTACCAAAGGTCTTCAAAAATCACTGTTTCTTCTTGCCTCCGGAGATCAAGGTCTCTGAAATTCACTGTTTTCTACTTATTTTTCGGAGATCAAGGTCTCCGAAAAAACTTGCGTTCATTGAAACTTGGTCAATATTGTGTTCTGGTAAGTTGGGTTACACAATGGCCGGCCTTCATGGCTCTCTCTCTTATCTCAATACTTCTGGCCTCCTTTTTCTCCTTCCGGTCAACTGGTGTTGACCGGATAAGTTTTCATTCACGTTTTTTGGTCAACAGGCGTTGACCGGATTAATCTTCTCATCAAAATTTTCGGTCAACTGGTGTTGACCGGATTAATTTTCCTTTACCTCTTTGCCATTCTCTCGCCACAAAAGAATTTAGTCCTTATATTTTTTATGACAGAAGATTCCAAAAATTTGGTACATTACACGTTCCATGTAATTTGGCTGATTGATACTGAAAGTTTTTAGCTTCGTTTATGTATAAGTCATGAATATATTTACTTTCGCAGGTTATTGATATTGGATATGATTTTAATTTTAGCAGGCATTTTTTCTTACTAAAGGTCTGACGTTGTATTTTTAGGTCAATGTCGGAGCCACTGATGTTATGACATATTTTTGGATCCTATGTATGTTATTTATTTATTTATATTGAGGCCAGTTGAAGTATCTCACGTCCAATAAATTTTTTTTATTTCAATTATTTGGTTAATTATTTATGATTAGAGATAATGATAGGATCTGGACGTGATCCATCATAGGTTCAATGGTTCAAGGCAATTTCCATTAGCTAAAAATGTTGGCCGGTTCAATTGTGGGTCTTAGGGCCCGGTTCAGTAGTTGGTTCGAGGCATATATTTTTTCACCAGTCAATACCTTACCATTATCTCATAATATCTTAGTTAATTTGAGTGTCGGTCTAATTGGTTCAAGAGCCAAATTGGCCAGTTCAGTAGCCAAAATTTCAGCATTTTCTGGATGCTGTTAGCCGATTTTAGCACCATTTAGGGCCCCGGTTTAACGATGGGTTCAAGGTATTTTTGGCTACCATTTCATAGGTTGATAGTTAAACCTTAGTATGTAATGACTCAGGTCGGCTATTGGTTCAACTGGTTTAGGGCCAATTCAGTCACTTTTCTTAGACTATCAAGTTTAGCATCAAGGATGCTAGGCTGGTTCTAGTGTTGTTTATGGGTCTGGTTCAGTAATCATTTCGAATGATTTTGGGTGGCCGGTTCATTGGTGGATAGGTTAGCCACAGTACGTTATACTTTGACTAAGTTGGCTGTCGGTTCAATAGATGTGGGTTCGGTTCGGTTAATTTTCTCCAAGATGTCACAATCAGCATTAGCAGGGATGTAAAAGGGCCGGTTCTATTTTTGTTGATTTTATGGCCAATTTGAGGTGAGTTCTTGATTTATTCGGGGAGTCTTCTTATAGCCAAGAGACTCATTTTCAAGAATTTGTTTGATTCATGGCCGGTTCAAGTTGATATTTCAATTGATTCAGGTCAAAATTGTAACTAGAGATTCTGCATTTGTAATGTTCTGAGACAGCCGGTTTTTGTTTTTATTTTGGTGACCGGTTTATGACTGGTTCGGGACCAATTTTTACAGGTAACACTTGAACATCATCATAAGGTATTTAAGTTTATATGACAGCCGGTTCGGCCAATTTGGGACCCTGTTCATGGGCTGCAAATTTCATATATTAATAAGTCTGCTAAGATTAGTCCAGTTGCTAATGAGAGGTCCGATTTAGTGACCAATTCAGCTCAATTTCTTGAACAATTTTGACAAAATATCAATAAGAGGCCTAGCTAATTGGCCACCAAATTTATGAAGATTTGAAAATCATTAGGTTGTCGGTTCAGCCATATAACAGTAGCTAAATTTATTGTTGACTTTTGCTTTAGAATTTTAGTTGGGTATTTCACATGTTAATATGATGGTATGATAAAATCCATGAGTAATTGAAGTGTTGGGGTAACAATACTTAAGGAGAATTCACAAGAATCAACAACAATCGAATAAGAAAATTAAAATACACTTGCGAAAAATTAAGCTCCACTTCTCTTGCTTTGGTTCACCCTCCTCTGCCTCCTGGATCAGCTTCTACTTCCTCACGGTTTTCCTTCTTTTTCTTTCTGGTTTCTCTCCTTTTTCTTTTGGTTCTTTCCCTTCTCTTCTTCTTCTTTTCTTTCTCACACGGCCTTAAATAATTTGGTAGCCAAATAAATGAATTATTCTCCAAATTTCGAGCTGCTGCCGGCACACCCATTTGCTTCCTAAATTTCGGCTTAGTTGGCTCCCTAAATGATCTAATTCAATCCCCTAAATTTGCTGAATCACTATGCTATTTGGTGGCTTTAGAAGCTGCCAAGTAGCTATTAAATTGGGTAGAATTATATTTAATTTTTACATGGTCATTGATGAGATAGGATGAAATTAGCACTTGCTAATTTTTGTGGCTGCCTGGGGTGTGTGTGTTCCATTAATTTTTTTTTGAATTTTTGACTAAAATATAATGTTGCCATGTGTGTGGGAAACCCTTATGTCGTGTATGAGTTGTATTCCTTATTAAATTATTCAAATTTTAGTTGAAAAGTGGAGAAACATATGCTGCCATGTGGCAGCTTCCTTCTCCTTGCTGAATTATTAATGAAATTTGGTGATCTTTAGCCTCTAAGTGCCGTGCTTCTTATCTCCTAAATTGCCTAAGTGTTGTGACGTATGTTTATCATGTGTGTGTAGATATTTTCTATCGAAAAATTTAGAAATTGAGCTGCCAAGTGGCAGCTGAATTTGGGCTGCTGAAGCTGCCGTGGGCCTTTTGCTGAATTCAGCTGAATTTAGGGGGATACCAAGTGTGCGTTGAAGGTTTGTGCCATGTGTGGTTTGTGCTCTTGCTAAATTACTTAAAAGTTTAGCTGCATTTTGATGTTAACATGCTGCCGTGTGTGGAGGGCTAAGCGTTTGCTGATCTAGTGCCCCAACTGGATCATTTTTGCGCTTTTCCAAGCTCCTAGGGTCTCGTGAGCACCTAGTGCAATGTAGACAATAGGCTCGAACAACCTTAGGGGCGGCAGAGTCCTCAACCCCTTGCATGTGGTCTTTCATGCTAGAAGATGTTACTTGCGCATTAGATGAGGCATCCTTCAATACCTACGGGTTGCATATCGGCAATTAGAGCCTGACATCAAAAATTATACAGCCGGGTGACCATCGCCTAGCGGCGAGAAGGCAAGAGCACGCCAGTTCAATATGGCAGATCAAGTTCCTTAGAGTGTAGAGGTCACGGACAAATAACTACCGACCGGAACAAATTATCTTTTCATTGACGGGGACCATTCCTAACCTTGACGATCCTCGAAAATGGAGTGTATGTGCTACACACCCGAAGCAGAAAACTGATCACATAGGTACAGAATGCCCTCCACCTAAAAAGGTACTGTTAACGATTTCTTGCTAAGCGCAGGCAAGTTAACTGCATTCATACAAGTTGATTGAGTGTGATAAACACATTTATTTGTGTGTTCTATTCATCATGCTGCCCATATGAATTTTTGTGTGTTTGCATTAATTCAAAAACCTAGACTGCTCTTAAGTCGAGTAAACACCTTCACCTGCTCCTCGATCAGTTATGAGTAGTCAAAAAACTCCGGTTCTTGCGACCAAGTGGCCTAAGTGAGGTTGAATCCTAAACCTCGATTCTATCAACCGAGCAGCCAAGATGTGGTTGGACATAATAGCCCGGGGAGCTTGCAGACTAAGAATCGAACCTCCCACTATGTCACGAATTCGAACTAAGCAGGTCAATTAAATAATTAATTATAATTTTAAAAATTTA
>JAODPA010068928.1:0-10032 GCA_025585075.1 Nepenthes mirabilis | reverse complement strand
ATTTGGATAAAAAAATCAAACCATAACGAAACAACAAATATGTCAAACGGTCATTGACAGCTTGATTTAACTTGGTTTGAGCAGTTTGGATTATTTTTTTATTCAGCCTTAGCTGAACTTACAATATATGTAAGGCTAAAATTAAAATAACCTCTCAATCCCAAGCCTCCATCACTTTTAAAAGGATCTTACCAATCAGAAAAATAGGAGATCCTAATGCTTTGGAGGACCATAGCCAAACCCCTATATCGCAAGTGACTCGAAAAAGCAGGAGCAATAGGACTAAAGCACTTTCAGAAGCTATATCATCTTTTTGGTGTCTTATGGCATTAAACAACTATTATTGAGACCAAAAGAAAAAAAATATCCATGATTAGTTCTATCATCTGACTTTTTTTCCACTTCGAATGAGCCGCCCGAGGCCTTAATTAAGGCTTTCTTTCCTAGATGGAGAGAATCCGCAAGTAGGAATAAGAGCATTGGGGAGAGGCCTATCTGCAGTTGTCGACTGTGAACGAATGGTTTTATGTGAAGAAGAGGTGGTAACTATTATAAAGAATCAGATCCCGTTACAGTTAGGAAAGCAAGTGCCATCCGAGAGTCTTCTTCGTCTTCTGCGGGAACTGTTATCTCTAAAGATAGTGAAGTGAGCCGAGGAGAGGAAGCATCCTGTTCACCAATCCGATCTTGTTTCAGAAGCTGGTAGAGAGTAGAGAATAGAATAGGCTGTGATGCCAGAAGAAGGGGAGAGAGTTGAGTTAGATCCGATGCCTTTTCTTCTGTTGGAGGAAGATCCGCAGAAGAGAGAATTGCTTTTGTTGAAGAAGCTTAAATAAAATAAGCTCTTGCTCACTTCATCCCTCTCCTTTCAGTCGAGTCACTACGTCCCTTTCAGGTGCAGATGAATATGCTGTTTAGCTTGGGACTAGGGCTTGTGATCCTTCTCTTAACGGTAGAACAAAAATGACAAAGGAGCTCTCCTAAGCAAGCTGCGGAGTCGTAGACCATTGCTTTAAAGACGGGATGGGATCTTTGAAGCGCTCAATTGGATTTTTTTACTTCAATTGGTGATAGGCTCTTATTTAGGTCACTCTTTGAACACGCATTGCTCTTTGATGGTCCTGTCACACCAAAGGTAGTATAGTATAGATGTAGATATCGACCAATATGTATAGGTATCAAGCCTTTTGATACCATACCAATATTATAATATACTGTCGCATTTGCAAAATATTAGAAGATAGTTAGGTCAATATGACTTTATCAGTTTACAATTCTTAAATTTTTTTCCTTTCAGTCTATCTGATATCAACACATATTTCTGATATGTCAAATACTGATATGACCAAGACCAATACCAAGACCGATATTTTTATTTATCAGTATAGGATAGCACTGCTAAGGCAATTTGCTGAAGGCTTGTTTTAGTATCACCAACCCCCCGTTGTATTATATAATTCTACTTATTTCAACAAGTCAACTTTTTCTGCAACACTTACTACCTCTCTACAAAGGGGCCCATATCCATAAACTATATTTCTAGAGCTTTGCAACAAAGAGAGAAAAAAAAAAAGGTCTAATTGATCCAGCATCCTTAGAGGAACTTATGGACAATTTAAGACAAAATTCAACTTTTTCAACACATTTCTCAATGGTTTTAGAAAACTTGTTATTTAATTCAGCATATTATTTGATTTCTGCAAGGTTCCTTAAGGCAAACAAAAACAATAGCACAAAAGGAAGGACAGTGTTAGGCTAGTTTACGAGTAATTGGCAAATTCTGTAACAAAGCATTGTATATTGGGAGACTCTCAATTGTTTGAGGTCCAGCTTGAAGTTTGCTTGATCACTATAGTGGCTTCGAGTTTGCTCTCAAGCATTGAAAATCAACCAGAGAATTTTGCTTGGTTGGTCAGGCAAATTTTGGTTCGAGCAAAAAACTGCCAAAGAATTTTCCATTATGCATGATGCTGAAATCGCTTTAACAATAGGTTTTATATATAATTCAACCTCAGCTTACCTAAACTAGATGGAAGGACATTAAATTTCTAGTTTGTGCAATTCTAGAGAACCCTTTGAGAGCATTTGTGTGCAACCACCAAACACATAATAGAATTTGTTCTTCCTTGATGATTTTTACTTCTCCCCCACAACGTGTTAACATATTTACACTCAAATCCACAACATTAAACACTTGTTCCAAGCCTATAAATCTTGAGAATTCTATTAGTGATTTCAGCAGTGTTGGACAGGTTTGTCCAAGAAGGTTCACTTTCAGGTGAAGAGAATATCAAAAGTTTTGCTGGCGTTATAAATTCCCAAGTCAATAAAGAAAGATTCAGAAAGTCTAGAAGGTTGTCTGATCTATTACCAGGTGAGCAAATCAAAAAAGTTCTTCAGTAGAGGACACATGACAAGAGCAAGTCAACTATGGTTTAACGCATCTAAACCACTTATATTGTAGGTTGAATTTCTTAGTGGATTTGTTTGCTAATGATTTGAGAAACCTAGAGTGTTTTTCTCTTAAAGCAATCGGTTCTTAAATTTTTCCTTCATAACAAAACTTTGTGCCTTCTATCTGTTATGTATATTTTCATTTATCTTGTCAGGCATGTGAAATTTTTACCGTGTGGTTGTATCATCTAGATTTGCAATTCTTTACGTTTATGTAAACAAAAATACCCACATTAATAACAGTATTGATTCCAGCATTGAATAGATTAGTTAAAAAAATTGTGCGAGTTAGTTCTATTTCGTTATTATTCCTATTCACCCCTCTAGGTGTACGAGTCCTAAACCCTAATTTCGTAATGGAAACCTTTATATTTGGTTAAGATAAAACAAGAAGAAAGGACAATTGGGGAAGGAAAACTTTCCCTGCTGAGTTCACAGCTTGATTTTCACCAATTTCGCAACAACAATACCATACATATTGCTATATTTTGTAATTTATATATATTTTAATGATATAATATTAAAAATTGAGTAAAATATTGTGGATAAAGCATGCTTGTCGATGAAATTGAGACAGTAAATGAAGAAATAGGCAATGAAACAAGTGTCATGTCTGCATGGAGGAATAACTCTCTTACTGTTAGGTTTTGGGTCATTTTCTTGTCAGTCTTACACCCATTTGATATATAGTCCAATTATATGCCTGATTACGCACAAGCCTTGGCCTAATCGAAGGAAACTATTGAGTGGTGCATGGCACGCGCTTGAGCCAAGCATGTGTGGCGTTTGTCCAGAATAAACGTGTTCTCGGGGCACATACGCATTTTGTCTACAATAGAGGTGCACATAGCATATATGCGTATTTTGCTCAGAGTGTTCAGCGCCTGACGAATGCTTGTCTGTACAGTGGGCTTGTGTTTGATGAGCGCTTATGTACCATTCTAGATATAAAATAGTCTTAATGCAATTTTAGGGTATTGATTGTAATTTTTTAAGTTATTTGAGTGCCAACACGGTGAAAAAAGAAAGAAAGAGAGAGAAAATATGAAGATTTGCTTATCCATTTGAGTTTCGAATTGTGTTCCATTTCCATCAACCTTGGAAACGTTATTATTGCTGGTTATTATTCTTCTTTTTTTGTCTTATATTCTTCATTGTTCAGACTTATTACTATAAGGTGTTGTGTCCTTATACTTGTTATAAGTTTTTATAATCAAAACTCACCATTTAGTGGATATTCTTTAAACTTATAGTCCCGTGATCTTTTTCTTATTTTAAAAGGGTTTAAATAAAGGGTTCGGAACCCAACAATGATATAAGAGCCAGGTTATTGTTATCGTGTTAAAACTTGTTTAAACAAAAGAAGGGTGGAAATAAATTGATTTGTTTGAATAGCTTGGACTATGATATTTGAAAGAACAAGATGAAAAATTTATTATTTGTTAAAATAATACATTTTTCAGTGTTTGTTACTCAAAAGTCTTAATCAAAATCCAATAAAGAATGAGCTTTTGAACATGAACAAGTTTATGATCACATTCGATAATTTGTTGATAATAATGTCTATAATCACATTCAAAATAAAGCACGTGTAAAAATATTGTGAAAGAAGTTTGAAACGTTTTACACTTTGAATATAGGTAATAACAAATTATATCACTTGATGAAGCTAATGTAAGTGAGATATAAGGAATGTACTTCTATAGTTGACCATATGAATGAATTCCAAGAGTGTGTTGATCAATTGAGTTGTATAGGCAACAAGTTTGATGATAAGTTACTGGGCTTGTGGTTGTTGACCATGTTACTAGATTCACGAGAAGTTGTCCAAATCATCGTCACAAACACCGCTTTTAATGGTGTAGTAACCCTAGAGATAGCTAAGGATGCTGTGCTGAATGAGAAGATGAGGAGAAAATCTCAAGGCTCCACTTCCTTGCACTCAGAAATACTAGTCTTAGAATCATGGGGAAAAAATAAATGGCAAGGCCTAAAATCTGATGAGAAGAGTTGAAGTAAGTTACGATTGATATATCAAAACCTCAAATGCCATCACTGTGGGATAAAAGGGTTACATTAAAAGGCATTACTACAAATAAAAGCATGAAAATGCAGATGAAAGTGAGAAAAAGGCTAGAAGTCTCGAGATGAGGAAAAAGTCTCAATTATTATCAAACTTGATCTTTTTCTTTTTTGCAAAGAAGAAGTAGCAATTAACTTGGCGGATCACGAGACAAGCCATGTGATCGACAGTGGTGTATCACTCTGTTATTTCATGAAGAAAATTCTTCACATCTTATTCTCCTAGCGATTTCGGAGTATTGAAGATAGGAAATAAAGATGTATCCCGGATAGTAGGTTGCAGTGACATATGCTTGACCACCAGTAATGGAACCAAAATATTGTTAAGGAATATACAACGCATCCCAGATAATCAGCTGAATCTTATTTCAGTGAGCAAACTTGACAACGAGGAGTTTTGCAACACCATTTGTAAAGGAGTTTGAAAGCACATTAGAGGATCTTGAGTGGTGGCTCGAGGAAAGAAGTTTTTCAACTTGTATGTGTTGAAAGTCTTAGTTTTAGTAGGAGATGTACATGTGGTAAGGAGTGATGAGTTTTCAAACTCATGGCACAGATGCCTAGGCCACATAAGCGAAAGGAGGTTGAATTGCCTAATTAAGAAGAATTTTATTTGGGATATGAAGGAATCAAAGCCAAAGACTTGCATTTATTGCTTGGCGGGGACAAAATGAAGAGTTTCATTTCATAGAAATTTCCCCACAAGGAAGATAGATCTTCTTGACGGACATATGTGGCCTCTTAAAGTGAAGATACTCGGCGGAGTACTTTACTTCATCAGATTCATCGATAATTGTTCAAGGAAATTGTAAGTATATCCATTGAAGATGAATGATCAAACCCTTGACATCTTTGAACAATTTTGTGCTTTGATTGAGAGGCAAACGGGGAAGAAATTAAAGTACATTCAAAGTGACAACAAAGGGGAATACAACGGAGCCTTTGACTCATATTGTCAGTCACATGGAATTTGATAGCAAAGGACTCTATCTAAGACACCACAACTTAATGGTGTGATCAAAATATCAAACCTCAAATGCCATTACCGTGGGATAAAAGGGCTACATTAAAAGGTACTACTATAAATGAAAGCATGAAAATATAGATGACAACGAGAAAAAGGCTGAGAAGTCTTGAGATGAGAAAAAAGCCTCAATTGTTAGCAAACTCGATCTTTTTCTTGTTAGTGAAAAAGAAGCAGCAATTAACTTGATGGATCATGAGACAAACTAGGCGATCGATAGTGGCGCATCATTCTGTTATTTCATGAAGGGAATTCTTCACATCTCATACTTCCGATGATTTTGGAGAATTGAAGATAGGAAATAAAGATATATTTCGGATAGTAGATTGCAGTGATGTGTGTTTGACCACCGGTAATGGAACCAAAATATTGCTAAGGAATGTACAGCACATTCCAGATATTTACTTGAATATCATTTTAGCGAGCAAACTCGACAATGAGGATTGTAATACCTTTTATGAAGGATTCTGAAAGCTCATTAGAGGATCTCGAGTGGTGGCTCGAGGAAAAAAGTTTTTCAACTTTTATGTGTTGAAATCCTTAGTTTCAATAAGAGATGTACATGTGGTAAGGAGTGACGAGTCTTCAGACCCGTGGCACCGATGCCTAGGCCACACAAACGAAGGGAGGCTGAATTGCCTAACTAAGAAGCATTTTATTTGGGGTATGAAGGAAACAAAGCCAAAGACTTGTATTTATTACTTAACGGGGACAAAACGAAGAGTTTCATTTCATAGAAATTTCCCCACAAGGAAGATGGATCTCCTTGACGGACATATGTGGTCTCTTAAGGTGAAGATACTTGGCGGAGCACTTTACTTCATCACATTCATCGATAATTGTTCATGGAAATTGTGGATATATCCATTGAAGACAAATGATCAAACCCTTGACATCTTTGAACAATTTCATGCTTAGATTGAGAGGTAAATGGGGAAGAAGTTAAAATGCGTCCAAAGTGACAACAAAGGAAAATATATTGGAGCATTTGAATCATATTGTCAGCCACATGGAATTTGATAGCAACGGACTCTATCGAAAACACCACAGCTTAATGGTGTGATCGAAATATCAAAACCTCGAATGTAATCATTGTGAGATAAAAGGGCCACATTATAAGGCACGCAGTTGCAAGCGAAGAAAGGGCTGAGAAGTCTCGAGATGAGGAAAAAGCCTCAATTGTTACCAAACTGAATCTTTTTCTCGTTTACAAAGAAGCAGCAGCAATTAACTTGGCGGATCACGAGACAAACTAGTTAATCAACAGTGGCGCATCACTCTGTTATTTCATGAATGGAATTCTTCACATCTCATACTTCTGATAATTTTGGAGTATTGAAGATAGGAAATAAAGATATATTCCGGATAGTAGATTGTAGTGATGTGTGTTTGACCACCAGTAATGGAACCAAAATATTGCTAAGGAATGTACAGCACATTCCAGATATTTACTTGAATATTATTTCAGCGAGCAAACTCGACAATGAGGAGTTTTGTAATACCTTTTCTAAAGGATTCTGAAAGCTCATTAGAGGATCTCAAGTGGTGGCTCGAGGAAAGAAGTTTTTCAACTTGTATGTGTTGAAATCCTTAGTTTCAATAAGAGATGTACATGTGGTAAGGAGTGACGAGTCTTCAGACGCGTGGCACCAATGCCTAGGCCACATAAACGAAGGGAGGCTGAATTGCCTAACTAAGAAGCATTTTATTTGGGGTACGAAGGAAACAAAGCCAAAGACTTGTATTTATTGCTTAACGGGGACAAAACGAAGAGTTTCATTTCATAGAAATTTCCCCACAAGGAAGATGGATCTCCTTGACGGACATATGTGGTCTCTTAAAGTGAAGATACTCGGCGGAGCACTTTACTTCATCACGTTCATCGATAATTGTTCAAGGAAATTGTGGATATATCCATTGAAGACAAATGATCAAACCCTTGACATCTTTGAACAATTTCATGCTTAGATTGAGAGGTAAATGGGGAAGAAGTTAAAATGCGTCCAAAGTGACAACAAAGGAAAATATGTTGGAGCATTTGAATCATATTGTCAGCCACATGGAATTTGATAGCAACGGACTCTATCAAAAACACCACAGCTTAATGGTGTAATCGAAATATCAAAATCTCGAATGTAATCATTGTGAGATAAAAGGGCCACATTATAAGGCACGCAGTTGAAAGCGGAAAAAGGGCTGAAAAGTCTCGAGATGAGGAAAAAGCCTCAATTGTTACCAAACTCAATCTTTTTCTTGTTTACAAAGAAGCAGCAGCAATTAACTTGGCGGATCACGAGACAAACTAGTTAATCGACAGTGGCGCATCACTCTGTTATTTCATGAAGGGAATTCTTCACATCTCATACTTCCGATGATTTTGGAGTATTGAAGATAGGAAATAAAGATATATTCCGGACAGTAGATTGTAGTGATGTGTGTTTGACCACCAGTAATGGAACCAAAATATTGCTAAGGAATGTACAGCACATCCTAGATATTTAGTTCAATATTATTTCAGCGAGCAAACTCGACAATGAGGAGTTTTGTAATACCTTTTATGAAGGATTCTGAATGCTCATTAGAGGATCTCGAGTGGTGGCTCGAGGAAAGAAGTTTTTCAACTTGTATGTGTTGAAATCCTTAGTTTCAATAAGAGATGTACATGTGGTAAGGAGTGACGAGTCTTCAGATGCGTGGCACCGATGCCTAGGCCATATAAACGAAGGGAGGCTGAATTGCCTAATTAAGAAGCATTTTATTTGGGGTACGAAGGAAACAAAGCCAAAGACCTGTATTTATTACTTGACGGGGACAAAACGAAGAGTTTCATTTTATAGACATTTCCCCACAAGGAAGATGGATCTCCTTGACGAACATATGTGGTCTCTTAAAGTGAACATACTTAACGGAACACTTTACTTCATCACATTCATCGATAATTGTTCAAGGAAATTGTGGGTATATCCATTGAAGACAAATGATCAAACCCTTGACATCTTTGAACAATTTCATGCTTAGATTGAGAGGTAAACGGGGAAAAAGTTAAAATGCATCCAAAGTGACAACAACGGGAAATATATTTGAGCATTTGAATTATATTGTCAGTCACATGGAATTTGATAGCAACGGACTCTATCGAAAACACCACAACTTAATGGTGTGATCGAAATATCAAAACCTCGATCACAATCGTTGTGAGATAAAAGGGCCACATCATAAGGCACACAGTTGAAAGCGAAAAAAAGGGTTGAGAAGTCTCGAGATGAGGAAAAAGCCTCAATTGTTACCAAACTCGATCTTTTTCTCGTTTACAAAGAAGCAGCAGCAATTGACTTGGCGGATCACAAGATAAAGTAGGTAATTGACAGTGACGCATCACTCTGTTATTTCATGAAGGGAATTCTTTACATCTTATACTCCCAATGATTTTGGAGTATCGAAGATGAGAAATAACGATATATCCCAGATAGTAGGTTGGAATGACGTGTGTTTGACCACCAGTAATGGAACCAAAATATTGCTAAGGAATGTACGACACATCACTAATATTCAGCAAAATCCTATTTCAGAGAGCAAACTCGACAATGAGGAGTTTTGCAACACCTTTTGTGAAGGAGTCTGAAAGCTCATTAGAGGATCTTGAGTGGTGACTTGAGGATAGAAGTTTTTCAACTTGTATGTATTGAAAGCCTTAGTTTCAATAGGAGATGTACATGTGGTAAGGAGTGACGAGTCTTCAGACCCATGGCACAGATGCCTAAGCCACATAAGCGAAAGGGGAATCAATTGCCGAACTAGGAAGAATTTTGTTTGGGGTATGAAGGAAACAAATCCAAAGGCTTGTATTTATTGCTTGATGGGGACAAAATGAAAAGTTTCATTTCATAGAAATTTCCCCACAAAGAAGATGGATCTTCTTGAATAAGTCCATAGGGACATATGTGGCCTCTTAAAGTAAAGATACTCGGCGAGCACTTTCCTTCATTATATTCATTAATAATTGTTTAAGGAAATTGTGGGTATATCCATTGAAGATAAATGATCAAACCCTTGACATTCATGCTATTATTGAGAGGCAAACGGGGAAGAAGTTAAAGTGCATCCAAAGTGACAACAAAGGAAAATATATTGAAGCATTTGAATCATATTGTCGGTCGCATGGAATTTGATAGCAAATGACTCTATTGAAGGCATCACAGCTTAATGGTGTGATCGAAAGGATGAAGAGAACGCTAACTAAAGTAGATTTGTCCCTTAAAGTTAGAGTGCTTTGGTTTTTAAATTTTTTCTTTCATAACAAAACTTTGCGCCTTCTATTTCTTATATATATTTTTATTTATCTTGCCGGGCATGTAATTTTTTTTACAGTGTGGCTGTGTCATCTAGATCTGTTAATTCTTTACCTGTATAGAAACAAAAATACCCACATAAATGGCAGTCTTGATTCCAGCATTGAATAGATTAGTAGAAAA
>JAODPA010068927.1:0-10032 GCA_025585075.1 Nepenthes mirabilis | reverse complement strand
GAGAGAGGAGGAAAACGGTGCCGGCGTTGGCGGTGCACGGGTCAGTGGCAACCGGCGACGGCTGTGCATGCCGGTGGCCGGCTGGGCATCGCGATGAAGTAGCGGCAGCGGCCGTGGGAGCACAGCAAGAGGAGGAGCCACGCAAAGAAGAAGAGGAGAAAATGGAAGCCTTCAAGTCCGTTTCCGAACTTGAGGTATTGGAGAAAATGTAGAGCACGTTGAGGCAAGTTTTTTCATACTTACTATTTGCTCTCTTGTGATTTTTATTCATTCTCCATCGGGTATTATCGTCTCGATACCCACCCAAATTGTGAAAAATTTGTAACCCATGCTTTAAGATCAAGGAATCTATAATTTATTGACCGAAACAAGCTCTGAATCGATCGGTTTGGTACCACCAAACCCAAACCCCATGCCAAATTCGGGTTCACTGTTTTCCCCTTCAAATTTTGTTAATTTGACCACAAAATATGAATCACCACGTCCCAAATATGTATACGTATCGACTGGGCTTCCGATTTCACAAGAATCGGCCCGTTCACGGCATCCGAAACCTCTAAATGCCTCCTGACACTGTTCACCCGAGGTGAACAAATAAATTTGCATGCTTTCACCTTTGTATTATTTTAAATTAATCTCAAAATATGAATCACCACGTCCCAAATATGTATATATAACGACCGAGCATCCGATTTCACAAGAATTGACCCGTTTGCGGCGTCCTGAAGTGTTAAACGATCCCTGTTACTGTTCATACGAAATAAATGGACAATTTGCATATTTTACCCGTATTCTATTGTTATGAAAGCTATGACTAATGTGCATTTTAAATTGTAAGATTCAGAAACGGGCTCCGGAGGACCCCAATGTGATATTGGCTCATCGATGGTGAGGAATCCCAATCCCTCTCATGAATTTTGATAATCATGCATATAAATTGAATTGTGAAAAATGCCAAGTTCCAAAGAAAAGTAAGAACCAAGCAAGAAATCGGAGGGAAGTCCACAATGTGATATGTGAATGATGGAACCTTACAAATGGCGGGAGATATGGTAAATTGGATATGGTGGACTTTCCCTCAAATGGAAATGGAATAATGAAATTAGGACCATGGACTTATGTTCATTGGGTAGTATTCTCTGATTTGCTACGTCCATCTCGGTGGAAACCGAAAGAATACTTTGCCCGCGTATTTTGGTTGTTTGTGTGAGCGGGTGATATCCGTGGCATGCCTTAGGATACTATTGTGGAAGAACGAGGAACTGCCCTGGTACCCCGGGGAAATCGGGCGTTTATTGGGCCCGTCTATAGGCATGATATGTAGATGATCCCCCGACCGGGTCTAAGAATAAGCCCTCACGGCCTTAGATCATGTGGAGTATCATGATCGTTTTGTCGTTCTCTCGCATCATTGCTAGTACGACCTATTGGCCCTGGTCCGCAAAGATTAATGAAAATAATAAAAGTGTATAAAAACGCATCAATGTTAATCTGCAACCCATGCGATCCCTAGGGTCCCCTTCCTCTCATGCTCCCTTTTTAATTGAAGTTATATGGTTTCCCCCATCCCACCATCGTTTCTATTGTTTATCTGTCCTCTGATAGTGATATATGTTTACACTTGTTGGGCTTTTTAGCTCACGCTTGTTGTCTCTCCTTTCAGATAAGAATACTATGATGCTTGACGAGACTGAGTAAGTTGTAGGAGCGAGATAGGCGACCTGATTTCCTGTGCGGAGCTTGAAGACTTAGTTTGATTACGTATAGAACAGGGATTTGTATTGTATTTGTGAATCCCAATTATATATTATGTTATGTATGTGTATGTGGATGTGGATGTGGATGAATAGTTTGGTTTCTTATGTGTTATGGTTTCATGCTTCCGCAGGTTACTTATTGTGGTTATTGTTTGGGTTTCTTTTAGTTGGCATCCTTTCTGTGCCGGCGTTGTACCTGAGTTATGACGTCGGTGCCACTGGAGGTGTTGTGGTGGCTATGGGATCCTGTGGTTTGTTGATAAATGCTGTGGATAATTGTACAGGATTATTTACAGGTGTTTGTATTTTGGCAAATATCCGATTTACAAATGGAATTCTGCCCAATTTTCTGCAGAAATTTATAATTCTAATTATGGGTATTAGTTTATGTTATTATTGACGGAGGATTATATAAGAAAAATAACCCGGTCCGTCACAGCACCTGAGTAAACATTGTAGTAATACTATGACTGTAGCATAATTGTGGTGCTGTATAAAATTTAATTTTAGGTGTCTTTGCTTTATTTTAGATAATTTTATCTTGATATTATTTTGGGTGCTAGCATTCTTTTGGGGAACTTTGAACAGGATCTGACTATATCATAATTGTTCTTTATCTTAATTAAGAATTCAAATCCTATTCAACCATGTTTCTCACCTATTTAGGAGTCTTGCATTTGCATAAGAGTTTTTTCTGTTTTTATACAGTACTCTCTAATTTATTTTCATGATCTCATCTATATAACTAAATGGGAGTTTGTCTCTTCAATAACTAAATAGCAGTTTGTCTATTCAATTACCTCGTTTTGTATAGCAGACTTCATCCCTTTTGTATGTGGAGCTCAATTTTTATTATGTGCCAAGCACGAAGTCATATTTGAAGTGAATTTGTGCAAGGGTTTGCTTCAGCATTGTTGTATCTGCATGTTTCCTTTTATGAAGCCTTTTCACTTAGCAGTTCGTATGGTAATTGTTCTTTCTATCATGATTCATTGTCAACTTTTGCCTTATTGATCCCTCTAAATACAGAAATGAGGCTCCTGATTAGGAAATTTAGCCACTCAGTTTCTAGTTGTCATCATGGCTATCTTAAATCCTGTAGTGTTTCCACCTGTGTTTTCACAAGGGCATTTATTAGATTTATCAACACTTTAAATATGCGTGAAGATAGTATGCTTGCTTTCCTATTATCTATCATAGTGGGTTGTTGGTTTGTTTGATGGTGACAAGAAACGGCTGGTATGGGTGCGAAGACTTAACATGACTCCTGTTTGTGGAATCTTCATCTTCCTGGGATCCTAGCGAATTCATTTCTCATTTGTATAGTTTATTGAGTTTAATTGATTTCTCTTATTTCAGCTATTACTCTGCTCATTCCAAACAGTTTTCCATGAGAGAAAATTGTGGCAATAATTGTTCACATGCAGATTGTGTTTAAATTGTTCAATTTTATTTCATTCTTTGGTGGTCATGGGCTTTTTTCCCTCACGTTACTTTTCTGTTTCTAGCCATTTTTAGTTGTTTGAATTTACAGAAACTAGAGTGCCTTCCGCTTCTTGTTCTACTACCTGCTCAGTCCTTCAAGGAGTGTGGAAACCAATTAACTGTTGGTATCAGCAGAGACTTGACTGTCTCTGATACCACTTGTTGGGGTCGGAAGACCCGGATCCACCAGATCCGGCAGCAGCCGAAAATCCGAACCCCCCAGCCATCGATAGCCACCATTTAGTAGAACAATGAACAAGAGATGCACAGCATTTTTTATGTGGAAAACCCCTTCCCAAGCCGAAGAGGAAAAACCACGGGACGCACAGTCCACCAATAAATTCACTATGTAAAATGGGTTACAAACCTCTAAGATGGAGTATCCGCTACACACCCGAGAATAACAAAGAAAAACCTCACCAGAGTAAACGGAAAATACTCTCCACTCTTTTACTCTCTCTGTTTTTCTCTCTTCTCTCTCTCACTGGTGGTGCATTTCTCTCTTCATTTTACAAGTGTTGGTGAAACGGCCACAGCCGTTCACCTCCGTACACAACGGCCGGCATATAGCGCCCCTGGCTACACAAGCCCCGGCGAATGCTCGCCCATGGTGCTCTCAAGGCCTTCACCGGACTTGACCACGCACACTCTGATGGCGCCTTGTACTCTGCCGTTTTCACCGTTTACAGTATACCCCTATATATGTTGATCCATGGAATATTTTATTCCAGGCAAAATCTGCCCTTACCAACAATATGGGGATACTTTCCATAAACTGCATCCGAAAATCACGCACTGTGCAGAGACGTGCTCTGCAGCCCAACTGCCCATCTGTCAACCAATCCTGGAAAGACATCTGTCCTCTGCCAGCTGCCATCTTCCACAGTCTCCAAGGCTAGTTGCTCAGCCGGTCAACTTTCTGTTGACCGTCTCCTGCTGCAATCCGGTGAACTTAACCGTTCTCCATAGCCATCCGGTCAACCTCCTCGTTGACCGTCCGCCATCTAGCAGTATTCCTGCAACCCTAAGACGGTCAACCTCCTGTTGATCGGATTCAGTTGGCCGTCCGCCGTTCTCGTCTAGTCAACGTCCCGTTGACCGGAAACAGTTCTCCACATTTCAACCAAATGAACTCCGTCATTTGCTCTCCGGAAATCCTCCGATGACGAACTAGTTTGTTGGGTTACCCACAAGGGAGTGACCAGATCCAACATTAACCCCCTCAGAAAAGGAAAATAAAGGATAAAAGAAATTGAAAAAAGGAAAAAGTGTATAGATTAGGGTGCCACCACCATAGATCAATAACTGCATTGCAAAATTTTGAGGTTTGGGTCAGCATCGAGGACCAAGAATAGTAATCCTTGAGGCAATCCACAAATACAATTAGAGTTTAACGTGATGTTAGATGCCTTAGGACAATGGGCCACTTTAGCTCAGTTGGCTAGACCGGGACCTGTTTATCGCCCAATCTGATGAAACCACCCTGTGTCTTCACTGTATTAAACAAGAAAGAAGTACGGGAAAGAATAAAGGTAGAGACTAGAGAGCCTAGAGAGTGGAGGCTGTTCACTTATAGACAAGTCTCGTGAGACAATTCCACATAATCTGTCTTCTCCTTATCTGAAAGTCAGTATTCTCTCCTTAATTTTTTTTCTATTTGCAGTATACATGACAAAAGGAAAAGGCCTCACCCCGCCCTCTTGTCTTTGCTGTAGATTATGTGAAGCTTCACATGCTTAGTTCAATTGTGTTAAAGTGGCTTATTTTCTATCTAAATGGCCACAATATTATAACAAAAGAACATCATCGTCTTTTTGGTTGGCCAAAGCCGAGCTTGCCGAAAAGTATTCTCATCTATCTGTATAATTGCATAATCGAGTGCACTGTACAACCTTTTCTCTAGAGAATGCTATCATATTCAACTTCTTGCTTCTTCAAGTTACCAGATTTCCTCTTACAAATGAAACATACTCTGAGGTAGATTTATTTTCTAATCCATACCATATAGTATTAGTATAGCCCAAAATATCTAGACGTCCATGCCTGGATAGCATAATACCTTTGCCCACAGAGACTTAAGATAAAGCTAGAATACCATTAATGCAATCATGTGTGGTCACTTGGATTATGTATGAATTGACTTACTATTCTCATTGAATTTGATAAGTTAGGTCCAGGTGGGTCAAATAAATTAATTTTTCAACTAATTTTTGGTATCTTTATTTGTTGGAATCTATTATAGATGGACAGACATGCCCTAATTTGTGTCAACAAGGTTCTAAACGGGTCTTAAACAAAATTATCCTTTTCAGCTAAGAGATCTAATGTATATTTTCATTGAGAAAGAAAAAGCTCTTGCTTGGACAGAAATAATTCAATGCTTAGGAAGTATTTGAGAGCTCCCGAGTCCTTCATTTATGATTCATTGGTCTAATAGCTCCAAAGCTTCTTGATTTTATTAGTGTTACTACTGGTAGCAATCATATCATAAGCAAAGATAATAAGCAAAGTCATGTCATCACCATCTCCTTCAGAGGATAGAGTGTGATCAGTCATAGCTTATTTGAATTTATGCTTCTTCATTGAGTAACTTAACCTTTCAAACCATGCCCATGTTGATTTCCTTAACCCATATAGAGGCTACTTTAATTTGCATATCTTTTCTCCTTTTGGTGCAAATCCTCAAGGAGGATTCATGTTCACCTTTTCGGCCAAATCACAGTGAAGAATGATATTCTTCATATCAAAGTGTCTCAACGGTTAATTCATATTAACATCAAGAGAAATATGACTCTAACAATATTCATCTTGGTTATTGGAGCAAAGGTCTCTTGGTAGTCAATCCCGTAAGTTTTTCTATATCCTCTTTCAACCAGTCTAGCCTTGTATTTATTGATTATTCCATCAGATTTATGCTTTATAGAGAACACCCACTTGCATCACATTGTTTTCTATTTTTATTGATGAGGTAGCATGACCATCTCCCAAGTATAAGTTCTTCTATAGGGCTCTCATTTTGTCTACCATGGAGGACCTACACTTAGGGTCTTTGAGAGCTTCTTGAAATTGACTTGGAATAGAAATGGAAGGCAACTGAAGGATAAAAGTAAGGTGAGATTTAGGGAGATAATGATAAGAGACAAAATCAGTAATAGTATAAACAATCTTAGAAGATGATTTTATAATCCTAGCCTATTGGGTTTTTTTCGATTGCAAAGAGAATATTTCCTATCTAGTTCTCAACTTCTAACTGCAAGGCAGTAGTTTCAGAATTTAAAGGATTGTGTATCTTAGGATTATTCTTGAAAGAGTCATTTGATGTCATGGTAATATCCTAAAGAGGAGTAGTGGAGCTTGTGGGGACATGGTAGTAGTACTCTTGCTACTCATTGTATAGCTTAGTTGAAATAGTCTAGCTGGCTGTAGGATTCTTGTGGCCTTACTTCGGATTCAATTTATATTTGTTTAGAAGATTCCTCCCCTTGTATGCATATATCGGGTTTGGAAGATTCCTCTCCCTGTTTGGAAATATAGAATTTGGCCATTATGAGTTCCGGATGCTCCTCCCCCTATCCTATAATCCATAATTATTTTTTTTTCTAGTCATTGATGTTCTTCTTCCTTATTGTGAATCTCCCCGATAGAGGAACTAGAGACTCTTCTCCAGAGAAGTACGATTCTTGTTCATAGAATTAGACATCCATGTAGGCATACTTTTTTCTAATAGGGGATGGAAGCATTTATTGCCCTTTTTTTTGAACTAGAGAAACCGAGAAGCACACACTTGAGAGCACAAGAATCGGGTTTATCCCTTTCATGAGGTTGCCTGTGAACAAGACACACAACCAAAGACTTTAGGATAGAGATTTAGGGCCGATTCAGCGGAAAGAATGGGGTGAAATTGGAATAATAATGAAGAGGAGTTTGATAATCAATGACACGAGCAGGTATTTTGTTGGTAGAGAAAATTATAGTCATGATATCCTCTGGTCAAAAACATTTTGGAACATGCATAGTAAATCATAAGGCTTGAGCCACTTTGAGAATGTGGTGGTTGTCATACTCAGCTATTCTATTTTGTTGAGGCATATGAACACAGGTGGTCTGGTGGAGGGTTCCATGCTTATTTAATAGCTTGGTTAGAGAGTGATTTATGAACCCTCTCCCACTATAAGAATGGAAGACTTGAATCTCAGTATGAAAATGTGCAATAATCATTTTTGAAAATTAAGGAATCACATGGATATCATCATTTTTTGCTATCACTAAATATACCCATGCGTGCAATCATGGATAAATGACTTGATGTTTGTAACCTAAAGTACAGGAAATAGAAAAGGGTCACCAAAGGTCCCTAAACATTAGTATAAATTCGGGTAAATGGAGTCAATCTTTTATAAAATTTTATATGGAAAGGTATAAGATATTTTTTGTATGAATGCATGTTCACAGCATAAACTGAAAGTGTAAACATGATGGAACAACTGGACAAACAATTGTTGTGTGGAAAAGGTAGATGTCCCAACTAGCAATGCTATAAAAGAATCTTCTCTCTATTAGATGTTTCCCGTTCGACATGAAGGCCTTTGTCAGAGTGATGTTGTGAATTTTTCTTTCCCCTCTAAGTAATAAAGGAGTCCTCTTGCCTTACCAATGTCAATTTTATCTTCGTAAGGTTATCTCGAAACACATAGTGAGTAGAGCAAAATGTTACAAAATAATTAAGATGGTCGGTAATTTTGCTAATGTGAAAAAGACTATTAGAGCATAGGTGCAAGTAAAACTAAAGATAAAATAAGTGAGAGAAAGTGAGACAGTCGTAGCCCTTGATGTTGGCATAAACGTCACATTAGAAATTTTGGCAGATTTAACCTTTGAGAAGGTTAGGGACTCATAGAGAAGATTTTCTAATAATGTAATCAATGACCCTGATCAATGACCCAAGTGTGAGCAAAGGAAGTGAAAGCTGAACCAGGTTTACCCTCTTAGGAAGATAATCGAGAGACATGAGAAGCTGAAGCAGTGTCAATAGTAGGATTACTAGTATAAGGATTTATGGTGCTCCTCTTGGCTTGCCTAAGTTTGAACCACTCCAAATACCTTTGTTTCTTCCAACAAATATCACTGTACATTGTGTGCTACTATGAAGGGCATGGAAGTGGGAGGAGAAGCCTCAGTAGATGGGACCAGAGAAGGAGATAGAGTAGTAGGTTTATGACTGGCCAATGCCGAAGAGTCGAAACTATCTTCATTTCTAATGGTCGCATGTCTATGTTCTTTGTGGCGAACCATTGAATATACCTCCTTTAAGCTAAGTAAAGAAGAGGTGGTCAAAACCCGACTACTAACTTTGTCCAAGCTACGATCTTGACCTGTAAATAGTACATAGACCTTATATTTTGCAATTTGTTTTCTTTATTTCTCAATGTCTGCGTGCACACCATATCATTGGGCCTCAAGTAATCAAGTTTCATGAAGATGAGTTTAACTCATTGTAGCATTTGCTAAGGGGATTGACCCCTTGACATGATTGAAAGGACTTTTTCATCACTTCACAAACATGAGAGGAGTAAGAAACATCTCAGTAGCTTCTTTTTACGGCATTCCAAACATCCTTGGCCATTCTACATTGCATAAAATGTGACATCAACTTATCAGTCATGGAATCGATGAGCGATGACTTAACAAATGCATCCTCAGCTGTCCTTGTAAATACCCTTTTTTCTTTCTACCAGCAATACGCATCACCAAAATTTTGGATTAAACACGATAATTTGCACCATCCAATTTAATAGGGATGGAAGAAGTATCATGAACGGACTGTAGTAAGAGATTTATTGCTGTTAAAAGGACTCACATCAATAATGAAAGACATGGTAGCAAGTCACAACAGTGCTAAGTGGGAGAACCAGTGGGGGGTGGTGCAACTAGGTCAGTAGCTAGGCTGCTGCAACTTGAAATTAGGATTTCTTGTAAGTTGGTTACGGTAGCCGAAGAAGGAGCCAGAGGATTCTTTTCGTGTGCTTTGAGCCAAATTTGAAAAAGAGTTAATTTTTGTACTTTTTCATTAACTAGAATTATATATATGCATGTTTGTCATTCTACTAATTCAAAATTAAATCCTAGATAAATGGGTAAACATAATCAATTACATTAATCATGATTCCTAATATTCGACAACATAATATTCATTATGTATGCAATAATTACAAGGGTTGGGAAGTTGGTTGATTTTTGTGGTTGTGGTCAGAGATGCTGTTCATGGAATGTTTGCCCTTAAAGAAAGTTATATCTGCAAATGTTTCTATGGACTGGTACTATGGGTGGCTACCCAATTGGAGTGCATAGATGCGATTGTGGATCATAATCAAAATGTTCCACCAACTCCTATTGCTGACAAGCTCCTTTTGTCCGTCAAATACAATTGCATGACTGAATTATTGAGTTTCATGCTAAGTTGTGCGATCAATGTTTTGTTGAAATCAATTCTCTATGCATTGCATTTCAAGAGAAACTCACAATTTGAGAAATGAAAATTTGAGGGGCAAGTAAAAACTCTAAGAATTCAACATGATTTCTCTAACCTGGCTTTTGAGAAATCTCTCAAGTTATAGGATGAAAAATTGGAGAGAAGCCAGGATGAAAATATTGGAAAGAAGCTAGTTGGGAAAATAGTCTTGTGGGCATTTTTAGTTAGGAAAATAGTTTTCTTTCTATTTTTTAGTTTTCTTTTCCTTGTTCACTTTTCTATTTTCAAAACATTTTATGGAAAACACATTCATTTATTTCT
>JAODPA010068926.1:0-10032 GCA_025585075.1 Nepenthes mirabilis | reverse complement strand
TAAAAGATTATGATGCACTGTTCAAATTAAGATAATTATTCGAGTAGAGTCAGGTTAAATATAAAAGTTTTAAATTTTGGATCCTTGACCCTACAATATTTAGCAAGAGATTAACTTGTTAACCTCAAGTTCATCGAAGAAAATCCTCAAGCGGCTTGATGCGACGCAAGCCAAAACTGGCCCAAGCCAGAGACGGCCCACGAGTCCTATCCCACGCACAACGGTCATTTGCCCTAATTGGGCGCGATACGGGGAATCTCCCCAAATGACAATCTCCTCTATAACGGCATTCCCCAAATCAATGCACATCCCAGATGGGAAGCCCTCAAATCAGTGCGTGAATCACAACGAAAGTTTCAACATTCATGACATTTGACATTTTTGCAGGAGAAGAAATCCTCCTTCCTGATTGTTACATCTCTAAATGACACCAATATTCTCACAATTGATGGAAAATATCCCCTCAGTCGACTGGCGCTAGCGTCCGACGGCTATAAAAAGCTCTAGGGACGCACTCTAAAATTACGCTCTCTTGAATAATCAAACTCTTCCAAGAAATTCGACTCACATGCACCTCATTATTAATCTCCTACTCACTACTCATTCCCAACGAATCCAGTGGTCAGGAAAGCCACCCCCACAAACACACTTTGACTTTAGCCACCCTGCAACGAGTGCACCGTCGAACAATACTCACAAATTCCCTTCCGAGCATCCATTTTTGCATACTCTATTTTTACCTTCATCCTTTTGGAAGGCAAATTATTGACATAAGTGTCGGAGAATAAATCAGGGAATGAGTCCCATCATTTTTCTCTGATTTCTCATCTCCTGTTGTGATGTGTAGGACGAAGACCAGACCCGACTTCAGCACCAGTCTATGGGGCGAGCAAATCTGAATTCATCCTAAACTCATATCCAGGATGTATCATTGATGTCGTCTGTGGGAACACGAACAAAAGGCCTAGCCATAATTTTATCCGCATCCAATTCATCAACAGACATGGCAAACACAAGGGCACAAGCCAGCATTCCTACAAAAGAGGTCACATTTTTCGACAACGGCCACTCCATTGGTAGCTAGACAGGGGATCAACCTGCTCCGATCATCCTCACAATGTTGGAGCAAATGAAGAAAATGTCCCAGATACTCCAGGCACTCTGCATGCGTTAGGGCAAATCGAGGCAGGGGGCTCCCTCCTCTTCTACCCATGCATCGGCCTCTAAGTGGAGAGGCAAGAGAAAGAAGCTGGCCAAGAAAGCCGCCCGTCCAGGTAGCTCCATCACCCCAACACCCTCAAACACTAAAGCCATTCGAGGTGGGAAGGATGATTGAGTCATAGAACTTCGAAAGAAAGCCCGGAGAGAAGGAACCCCCGTTATTCACAAGACGAGTAGAGACTGCCTGTTCAAGAAGGAGCCTCTCGCATCACCCGAACAATGAGCAACAGTAGCTGGCCAACGCCGCACCACACTGCCGGATATATAAAGTTGAGGACCTCAATGCAAGAGGTCCGCAACCTCCTCACGGGTGGAGAAGAATGTCCCATCTAGCACCGCGTGTTCAAAGAGAAAGAAAGCGAACACTTGTCAATCTGAGGAGATCTCCTTTCACCATGGAGATTCGAACCCAATTTCTACCGTCAAAATTCAAAATGCAGGCCCTGGAACCCTATGACTGAAGTACCGATCCAATGGATCACCTGGATCACTTTCGTATTTTACTCAGCTTCTAGGGCCTAGAAGAAGCTTCCATGTGCTAATACTTCCCCCTCAATTTGAAGGAGTACGCCGGGATCTGATTTTATCGGCCCCCTGTGAATTTCATCCGAAGTTTCCAGAGTCTCACTAATAACTTCCTGGCTCAATATGCATCTAGTCGTTGCGAAGAAAAGCAACCTTGGTACTTTGCCCACGTCAACCACGTCAAGCAAAAGCCGGATGAAAATTTAAGGAAGGTCTTGGGGTGTTTTACCGCCGAAGTCAGGAATATACCCAAGCTCACTGATGACATGAAGTTAAGTAGTTTTATTTCTACTCTAGGTTTGGGCGACTTTTTCAAACATCTAACCCACGAGGACTCGCAAACCTTTCGAAAAGTTGTGTCCATTACTAGAACTTACACAGCGACGGAGGAGGAAAATGAGTCGAAACATCCAGAACGGGCCGACCATCCTCGCTCCATGCCAGGGGATGGAAAGCAGAAGAACAGGGGTCATGAAAACCCCTGAAGGAAGCATCCATAACTCGACCCAAAGATGTTAGAAATGTATCATCCAAAATACATCTTCCTCATCGAATTATCACAAACTCGGCCCAAAATAGGTCGAATAATTATATTTTATAAAATTAAAATCCTAAATAATTATAGCAATAAATAACAAGTCCCAAAATTTTGGTGTGACAAATCAAACGTACACAAGATCCGAAAAATTATAACCTGCGCAGGATCTAATCTATAACAACATAAAAGCAACTCGTTATCCAACTATTATAAGGGAGATATTTGAACATCAATAAGAACTTATCTATATAATATAATAAATTCAATAGATCTCAATAATTGGTCCGGAGGCACTCATCCGACCATATTCAATTTCAAAATGCACCTCCAAGATTTGAACTCAAATTAAAATAAAATTTCCATACTCACAAATTGAATAATGTTACGTCAAATTACATCTGGACACCTATAAGCATATCCAAGCCCTCTAGTTTGAAGAAATAAAATAAAAATATAAGTTTAAAACTCATCAAGTGTCAGAGTATATATAAAACAATATATGTGTGTGTGTGTGTGTTTGTGTGTCCACTATAAGAGAGAATATCAAATAGTACAAACAAATCATATAATACAAATCAGAGGGTCCGAAAATGAACTGAAAGTTTGAAAGTAATCTCACACTCAAATCATATATCAAATCATATGGTCCCATTGGGACGTATACTGAACCAAAAGTGATACAAAATGAAATCAGATAATCTAAATCATATCAAAATCCATATATTAAATAAATCGTAATCCGTAATTAAACCACATAATCTAAATTATATCGTATCCATATGAACTGTATACTAAATGAAATAAAGCTCAAGTCCAAATCATATATGAATAAACAAAAGTCGGAACAAAACCATATAAATTAAAATATGTTTTGGGATATATCACATATCTAAATGTACAAAACTAGCCAATTTCTATTAAGGGGAAAATCTACGAATCTCAAATCATAATCCGAATATAAATCCATGTAGAAATACAATGTATGCACAATATTAAAGAACCAAAGATCAATGGACCAATTTGAGAAAGGGTTAGATATACTTCCGGTAACCTTAAGCCATATCAACAGCAATTTAAGCCAACTGGCTAGGCCATCTATGAATATTGTCTCCCATAGATATAGAACAAGCTCATTATGTTTTGCCACCCATGATATTGGTTGCAATCCTCAAATTTTGTACATATATTATGATGTCTAAATATATTAGTTTTCTGTTCAACTCACGATAATTTTCGTTAAAACACATATCCAAAGTCTCTTTCCACGAAAGCACTTTTCCATCACAAACACTATCTACATTCTTTTTTCATCATTTATCTTCACCTGCTTAATTTGAAGGTTGTTTGCTGAATTGAGTGTCGGAGTATTTTCGGTGGGATAACCTCCCGTCGACACCTAACCTCTTATTCGTAGTTGTAGTGTGTAGGATCCAAACTCAGTGAACGAAGTCAGACTCAGACGATCGACTTGACCTAAATTTATTCAAAATTTGGATCTCGAACGCATTATTGGCACTGTCTGTGGAAAGCTTACAAAAAGCCAACCACTTTTCTCCACGATTTCTATATTTCGCCTTCCATCAGACAGGATGGTGAACACAAGAGCGCAAGCTAGCAGTCCCACTAGAGATATGACCACACCCGACAAGGACCACTCAATTGGCCACCGATCAGCAGGGTGGTCAATGGTGTGCCAGCATTATTTTTCCAAGATTTGGCGGAGAACATGGGCATGCAGAATACTCCAAATGCTCTACACCTACCAAGAAAGCGCTCAGCAGGGGGCTCTACCCACAGCCGTCCCTACTTCGACTTCCAGGAGAGGAGGCCAAAAGAAAAAGAGGCCAGAAGATCGGGCAACACTTATGCTTCGGAGGCCTCACACGCCTAGAGTCATTTGAGGCTTGTAGGCCGTTTGGGCAACAGGATTTCGAAGGAGGGTTCAGAAAGGAGAAATCCTTGATACTCCTAAACGGACACTACTCTACAGGCTCAGGAAGGAGCCTCTGGAGTCACTAGATCCGTCGATGGTAGTAGTCGGCCGACTGCCCGCCACGTTAGGGAGAGGACGGAATTGACAACCTTCCTCAATTCTAAGAGAGCTGGCAATGCCACCCGCACAGATTTGAGGGTGGAGAAGATCTTGAAGTGTGTACTCAAGGATGATGGACATGCTGCAGACCTGGATCTATCTCCCTTCACGATGGAAATCTTGAACCATCCCATGTCGGCCAAGTTCAAGATGCCAACTCTTAACTCCAACGATGGGAGAATTGATCCCATGAATCACCTCAATCATTTTCGCACCCATCTGAGTCTACAAGGATTGGAGGACATAGCTATGTGTCGGTGCTTCCCTCTTATGTTGAAGGGATACGCCCTCATCTGGTTCCGTCATCTCCCATCCGATTCGATTCGGAGCTTCAGCGAGTTCCCTGACCTCTTCTTGGCACAATACGCCTCCAGCCGTCGGAAAGAGAAGCAGCCTTGATATCTCTCCCATATCAAATAGAAGTAGGGAGAGAATCCACAAAAGTTCTTGGATTGCTTCGTGGCGGAGGCGTAGAGAATCCCCAGGCTCACAAAAGAGATGAAGCTTGACAGTTTCATCTCTACCTTGAGGCATGGGGACTTCTTCAGGCACCTGACCCATAAGAATCTACAAACCTTTCGGGAGGCAAAATCTATCACCAGAGCTTACGCTACAGCGGAAGAGGCCAACGAGGGTAAATGTCTCGAGCGGACTGAACAATCTCGCTCTTTCCCAACTGCGGGAAAGAGAAATCACGGCAGTGGAGATCAACCCCACCAGGAGCAGCATAGGACGGGAGCACCAAAATGGAGGGATTACGGGTTAATCAACCTAGTGCCTCTGACTGACACGTGCTCCAACATCCTCATATAGATCCGTGAAAAAAAGTTCCTTAAGTGGCCAAAACCACATAAGAAAGTGGAATGAGAAAATTCAGTCAAGTACTACGATATCCATCGATCTCCTGGACATTTCACGGAAGACTGCAAGACACTTCAGTGAGAGATTGAGGAGCTCATCCGGAGGGGCCACCTCAACAAGTTCGTCAGGAGCCCTGAACAGAGCTCCAGCACCTCAGGTGGGAAGAGACCAGAGCCTTCCCTACCGTAGAACCGAGTTATGGTTGGGGTAGTCAACATGGTAACAACCAGGCTAGCTAAGACCCCAACGGATCATGAGCAGAAGCAGGCTGGGCAGAAGAAACAACACATAGGAGACAATGTCATTAGTTTTAGCGATAATAACCTGAGCCATGTAATCCCTCCATGCAGATCTCCTTATTGTATCCGTGCTCGTTTCAGACAGTAGCGTCGACTACCAATTAAAATGAGTCTTCATTGATAATCAAAAATCCCATGATTTGCTTCACCTAGATATATTTTTTAATTTTGGTTTAAAAAAGAATCAATTGAAATCCGTCGAAGGCCCACTCTACGGCCTTGACAATGAGCCATCGACCGTTCAAAGAACAATCTAGTTGGAGGTCACCCTGAGCATGTACCTAAGAGTAGCGAGTCATACGCTCACTTTCTTGATCGTCGACCTACCTTCCGTGTACAACGCAATACCAGGCCGCCCGTGCCTAACAGTGTTTGGAGCCATCACCTTAATACCGCACCTCAAAATAAAATTCCTGACAGCCTACAGTATAGGGAAAGTGCTGGGAGACCAGGTTATTAGGCAGACATGTTACATGTCCCATATCGCACCAAGTGGTATCACCAAAATGGTAGGGGAACTTGACTATCGAGATGAAGCAACTCTTTAACAAGCGCAGTCTAATGAGGCTACCAATCTAATCCCACTAAATTTGGAAAACTCGGAGAGGTACGTGCAGATCAAAACCACACTCATCGGGACACTGCACGACGAGCTGATCGCGTTCTTATGACAAAATGCTGATGTCTTCGCATGGACCCCACTGACATGCTGAGAATTCCGATCGGAGTAATGGTCCACAAGTTTGGCTTCGATCTAGACCGCAAGCCTGTCAGATAAAAGTGCAGGAACCACTCTGTTAAAAAGTTGATCGCCATCTGGGAGGAGGTAAAGAAACTGTTGGATGCTGACTTCATCAAAGAGGTCTAGTACCCAGACTAGCTCTCCAACGTTGTCCTAGTCAAGAAGAGTAACGAAAAATAGTAAATGTGCGTCAACTTCACTGACATTAACAAAACCTACCCAAAATACAGCTTCCCTTTGCCCAGCATAGACCTGTTGGTGGACTCAACATTTGTGTACGAGCTAAGGAACTTCATGGATGCATACTCAGACTACAACCAGATCCGAATGAGCCCTGAAGACGAGGAGCACACCTCGTTTATGATAGATCATGGCACCTACTGCTATAAGGTCATGCCATTTCGTCTCAAAAATGCGGGAGATACTTACCAGCGGCTCGTGAACAAGAAGTTCGAGAAACAGATCAGCCGCAATATTGCGGTGTACGTCGATGACATGCTCGTTAAGAGCAAGACCACAAATGACCATATTCGCGATCTGACAGAATCCTTTGAGGTGCTCTGCGCGCATCAAATGAAGCTCAATCCTTCTAAGTGCATCATCGAAGTATCCTCAAGGAGGTTTTTGGATTTCATCGTCTCTCAATGAGGGATAGAGGCAAACCCGGAGAAGATTAAAGTCCTCACGGGCATGACTCCACCATGGAGGATCAAAGATGTCCAAAGGCTAACCGTGCTACTAGCAACCTTGTCTCGCTTCTTGGCTAAGTCAAGGGACAAGCAGCAGTCTCTCTTCAAGGCTCTGAGGGGGACAAAAGTAAACGGATTCCAGTGGACTGCAGAATGTAGGCAGCCTTCGACAAATTGAAACAATACCTGGCCAGTCTACTATTACTGTCATCACCCAAGTATGGAGATGAGCTATACCTCTACCTAGCAGTGACGGATGTGGCCTTCAGCTCTGTCCTCATACGTCAAGACTCCGACTCTCAGCGGCCGGTCTACTATGTGAGCAAGACGTTGACTAGTGCAGAGACGCGCTACCCACGCGTAGAGAAGTTAGTCTTGGCTCTTGTCTTCTCCACCTAAAAACTGAGACCCTATTTCTAGGCTCATCATGTGGTAATTTTGATCAACCAGCCTTTAAGGGGTATTCTGCAGAAACCTGACGTTTCTGGATGACTGGCAAAATGGACTATCGAATTGAGAGAGTTTAACATCGAATTCTAGTGTAGCCAGCCATCAAAGGGCAATCTCTGGCTGACTTTATCGTCGAGAGTACGACACCAATTCCAGATGAACAACCCGCTCAGGACACAGAACGGCACGGAAAAGAGTCAGAGTGGGTCCACAACATAGATGGATCGTTTACGGACTCAGCCAGTGGTGCCGAAATAGTCCTGAGGACCCCTGATAGGTTCGAGGTGAAGTACTCCCTCAGACTCAATTTTTCAGCCACCAATAATGTTATCGAGTGCGAAGCCCTATTAGCCGGGCTAAGGCTAGCAAAAGAGTGTTCAGCTAGACGACTGATCTTCTACAACGACTTGAAACTAGTCGTCAACCAGATTAACGAAAACTTCAAGGCATACAACCCTCACCTGGCCAAGGTGAAGGACGCAAGTTGGAGGTTTGACGAGGTGACTCTGGTCCATATTCCATGAACTGAGAACTGGAAGGCCGACCAACTTGCGAGGGCTACGGCGGCCGAAAATCCAAAACAGTACTTGAAGGACATGCAAGAGATTCTGAGCGCTCCCAGTACGAAGGAATAGGAGGCAATGTAGATCGCTGACATAGAAAACTGGATAACATCATACCAGAGGTATCTGGCAGACGGAGCATTGCCAGATGACATGAACGAAGCCAAGCGGATCAAGAAGATGGCCAATTGGTACACCGTAGTCGATGGACGGCTATATCTCCATGGCTACTCAATTCCATACCTCCGCCTTCAAGGGTCGTTGACACATTAAAGAAATAATAGACAAATGAATATTTATTATATCAAGTGGGTGTAGGTGGTGGAAAGCTGTCAATTTGAAAAAGATGGAAAGGTGCTGGGGTTCAACACCCAAATTCACACACAACTTGATTCGACGTAGTAGGAAAACTCGAATCATCTGTTGGCCGTCAGCCACTAAAAATGTGAGCACAATAAATATGGGGATGCACAATAATTTTTTTAACGTGAAAAACTCTTCTTAATTAAGGAAAAAAATCATGGGACATATTTCAAAGAATTCCACTGTGTAAAATTGGTTACAAAACTCCCAGACAGAATACCAACAACCCACTCGAGATAGAATATGAAAAATAATCTTCAGAGTAAATAAACTCTCATTCCTTTTTTTTTCTCTATTTTTCTTCTATTCTTTTTCTCACGATGGTACTCTCTACTCACTCTAATTTTATAAGTGTGGCAACAGACGGTGAATAACGAGAGCTCCCTTCTACACTTTGCTCTGTTCCACGCTCCACCACTGTTGTACCTTCTTTCTAAAGCACCTAGTGCGCTTTATAATAACGCTAACGTCAAATTCTATCTGCTCACCTTATCTAATTTTACAGATAACTGGTCACATCAACTTTGTCATTTTCTGCGCCTTCACCAGTTCCAGTGTTTTCCCAGAATACGCATACTCTGCCAGTTTAGACACATGCCTTACAAGTCAGTTATAAATTTGAAAGTCAACTACCTACTCTGAAAAATCTACCACCTACTCATCAAAACCTGGTGCTCACTCTATAAAATTATCTACCAATATCGCCAGGTCGATTCCTCTGAATTGGCGTTGCCTGGTTGCCCTTTTATATTAGCACCCTTGGTCAGCCTTATCTCAACTTAGCCTGCTAACCTCATTTCAGCTTAGTCAGCCAATCTCCCTAGCCGACTTCTTATTTTAGCCGGTCAGCCTCCCTAGCCGACTTCTTACTGCCTGGCTGCCCGGCCGGCCGGCCATCCTCTTGCAGCCCGGCCATCCTCTTGCAGCCCTGTTGGTCGCGACCCTTTCGACTTTGCCCTTGTCCCGACTCGGCTCCACCTTCGGCCTTGCTTGTCTCCACCTTCGACCCTACTCAGCTTCACCCTCGGCCGTGATAGTTCCGCCCTCTGGCATCAGCATGGTTACTCCGACAATTGCCACTCTCATATTTGCCCACTCCGATAAAATGGACACCCTGACAAATGTTCACTCCGGCAATTGTCCACTCCGACAAATTGGCAAATTTGGTCATTTGGTGATTCAATTTGCAGCATTCTGAATTTTGTACAAACCCTTTGCGATCTTCCGATGACACTTTCGTTTGCTGAATTACGTACAATGGAGTGAACAAACCCAATAAACTTTTTCTTATAACCTTATAGGGGAGCCTTCACTTTTACCTGATGATTATCATTGTATGTCTTTCGATAACTTTTTTTCAATTAGGATCCGGTGACCATCAAACCTAAATCAAAAGGTCAGTTTTTGATTTTTAGTCAAATTACTTGTTGAGTTTTCATTAATGTGCGCTGTTGACTATTCTTGAGGGGTCGTTCACACGTTAAAGAACTAATAGACAAATGAACATTTATTATAGCAGTTGGGAGTAGGTGGTGGAAAGCTGTCAATTTGAGAAAGGGACAACAATTGACTCTATTTAAAGGACGGTTTGTTTATTCAAGGACCGTCAAAAACGATGGCTGCGTGCTTGAAAATTGGCTTAATGACTTAATTTTAATTTTGAGTTAATTTACTTTAATTTAATAATTA
>JAODPA010068925.1:0-26969 GCA_025585075.1 Nepenthes mirabilis | reverse complement strand
AAAAGAGCACTTTAGCCTCATCTACCAAGAGGTCAAGACTAGTAGCTGCAGATATTTTAATAAATATTGTTCAGAGCCACCAAGCAGTGCATTCTCCCAGTCACATAGTGAAAGATAGGACCATCTCTTTAGTGTAGGATACTAGGATAGTTTCTCATATGCCATATATGAAGAAAAACATCACTAAAATTTACGTTTTAATGCTGCAGGTATCAAATAGCCAACACTGAGAGACATGACATGAGTCTTTAAGCATATTTACTTGTATCAAAAGCATGATGGAACAATATCAATAACAGTTTCATACTTTGGGCACAGAAAACAGGAGGGCAAAATTCCATCATAGACACGGACAATTAGTTTTTGAAAATTGCACAACTCCATATAGTAATCACCCAAAAGATTTTGTGCTACTAAGCTTGCACTTAGAGAGATGGTTCAAATGAAGGTGTGCCTTCCTCCATAGTGTTTGATACTGGTGTATGATGATTTATGTAGGTCTGTTGGGGATAAGTCGGGCAATTGGGATATAAATGTGCCTATAGCTGCATTTTCTTATGCAGTTGAATGTCCAACACCCCTAATGACCCGGTCCTGCACCTCTGAATGATCACGTCTCTCATTCAACTGAAACTTTGCCCAATCAGAGCCTTCATGCTGAGATTAAACAAGAAGTTTTCCTTCTCTTTTTTAAAGTTATTTAAATAGGAATTCATTACACCTGTGAGCCTCCTGGTTGCCTACTTTCTGTGATCAGTAAGAAAATAACACATTTTATACAAAATGATACCAGGATGGTGTCACACAATACAACATGAGAACCCTTGCCCACTTAAAACAGCGAAAACAGGAGAATCTTTTTCATCTGCTCATGTGTTAGTGGATAGCAATCCAGAGCCACAAATTTGTCACATTTTCCTCATTTTGTAATAAGAATATATTTGAGGTAAAAGGTAGTGATCTATTCATAACAGCACCGCAATACATACAATACATTGAAATTGAAATACTTGCCTCCACTTGGCTATCAGTGAGTAACTTTTCCACTGTTGTCCAGATCTGTTGTTTCTCTTCACATGAAAGGATAAACGTGTGCCTGTTATAACAACAAATATACATGAAAAACATTGTGGCATTGATCTGGAAAACCAAATGCATGTGAATTCACCACCCAAGTACAAACCTATACATAAAGGTTCGCAGATAAGTCAGAGTAGAAGATCTTGTCCGCCAATTGGAATCATGGGCCGATCTAAGAATCACAGCAACAACCTTCTGGAGCTGGGGTTCTCTGAAAATATTCCATTTGAGCAATTCAAAAGCAGCCTTTGCCAATGTTGACAGATCTTTATTTGATGTTTCCTTCAAAAACGCAATTACAAGTTGAATTGAGAGACACAAGGACCAAGAATATAAGTACTATGATGAGATACCAAATATAAACTATGAAAAACAAGATTACATAAAAAATAAGACGTTAACTAACAAACTGAAATTGTTTATACTATCAAATAATGTCGCACAAGACCGTCAGAATAAAGGATGCAAATTCACATAGCCAGGTCATTTATTGGAATTTCAAGGCCTTGATGTGCATGATGAAATTAACTAACGAACCCTACAAAATTGAAGAGTCCGCAAGAGATTCGCCTACAAAATTTTAGAGGCTTTATATTATCAGCTGTAACTAATAAAATTCCTACAAAATACATTGAGGGAAGACCATATACAGGGTTGGAAAAAGAAAAATAAAATCTTCCTGAACAAGATGATGGCAGAATACTGTCCAAGAACCCACTATTAATGGATTTAAAATATTATAAGCAGCTGTTTCTGCTTTCAATTTTTCAGAATTCAATTCCTTTTTCCAGTCTCCTATCCTCCATTGTTCACCAGCAGTTTTATTTTGCTGGATTGTTTATCAGCAGTTGGCCAACACAGTTCTGGAAAAGTTGTTCACTGTGGAAGATGGAATGTTAGAATCTGAATGCCAAGAGATGGACACCTGTGGTAAATATGGAGAAGTAGAAATCAGAATGTCCACTCTTTTGATCACATCCACGAGTTAGAGTGAACAACAACAGGGTTCACGGAGCAGGAACAGAATTCCCTATACTTTAACTTCACCACACAATGAATTAGAGGCCTCATTAGAGAATTATATCTATACACACAAGTTCACATTTAGCAAAAGAGAGATTCTAAATACAAAAAGAAATGCAAGGTCTGGTGAACACAGAGGAAAAGAAGACACAAAGCATCAAGCTTAACAATTTCAAATATGACTAATGGCAGCAGCATCTCTAGACAAAAAAATTCTTCTCTTGTTGGAACTTCTGCATCACAATAAAAAGTTGTCTTCCCTTACTGCTCAACTCATAAGTTCTTTGAGAACATCTGCTCCAAATATGAAGGGATGAACCAAAAAAAGTTCCTTATGACAACATCAAGCAAGAACCTCTAACAAACCCCCACCCCTAAGCATTCAACCCAACCAACAGGAAAGGAAAAAGATAGAATCACAGTGAGTACCTGTAAAGAGATCACAGGATAAAGCATGCCAGCAATTGTATCGACCAAATATGAAGACCTTCCAGACTTTAAGGATGCAACAACATAATGGAATAACTGCACTTTGAGAAAAACTAGCCAATCAAAGAGCAGTAATAGGTCATAAAAATTGTAGAAACTTCAATTCTGTCAACAAAAATTGTAGAAACTTCAGTTCATCATAGGTGAGTTGGCATCTTTCCCTTTTTCAAACAGAGGCAACATAATTTCCCAGCCCGTCTCCCCCAACCCAAAAATAATTCATCAATCTACAAAAAGAAATAAAATAGCAGCCTCATTGTAAGTTCTCTGGAATAAAGTACCGTTTCCATCCACTTCACATCCTCCTGCAAATCATTTTTGAGCTCATTTTCAGGAGCTACATCTGCTTGTGCATCCAAACTCTCTGACTGAAGAATAGTATTCTGGATATTAGTTGCCCGCTCATCAGCTTTCTCAGATAGAATCCGACTCCAATCTCCCCACTCTTCATTGTCATCTACATCACTCCTTCCCACCTTATCTGGATGAGATTGAGGGAAAGAAGCAAAGAGCTGGATGTTTGAGCACACCACACAAAGGGTAACACCGACTGCTTCTCTCACCTGGCCCACGTAAACTTTGTTTCAGCAACAACAAGGATGGGTAAAGAATATGGCCACTAAATAGAGGAGGAGAATTCTGCACCTTATCTTCGAAGTTTGAACTAATCAGAAGACAATATATTAGAAATAAAAAATTCAAGCACTAAAGACAGGAAGATGCCACGTTAGGATTCTATAGTTTGTTTTTGGGGGGTACAAAGACTCTACAGTTCTACCTGCCTTGCAATTTGATACAATATTCAATCCTGAAACTGAACTTCACCATAAATATGAGAACATACTGCAATCAACAAAGTCCCATTATGGAGGAGTATTCAAAATAGTTGGAGGCTTTCATTACTTATATCAGCTTTCAAGTCAGAGATTGCCATACAATGTATGTTTTAACTAAAAGAGACTGGGTAGAATACCTTGATGCACATTTCTTCAAGATTAATTATTTGGCATTGGAAATCTGCTGTTGTGGCTAACAACACTATTTCTAATTGATTTGTTGGTGCAGGTGTCTTGGAGTCCTTTTTTTTCAGAGGAATAGAAAGAATAAAGAATTGCCAGAGTTACAGGTTGAAGTTACTCAAAGCTGCTGATGTGGATTCTTGGGTAGATGACAGTATTTGCTGGTCTTTGGAAGCATCTCATGAAAGTTCAAATCCTGGAGAACATGAGGGAACGGAACAGCTTATCTGTGGAAATAATTGCCTTAAGGGGATAAATATATGCATTCCCACTTCCCCCAGGAAATCAATTTGGAAATCCGCGGTTCCTGGTAAAGTGCAATCCTGGCTTGTTAAGCTATTTGGAATTGAAATTTGACTTTGGAAACTTGCTAAAAGGGAAAGTTATTATAGCTAACAGTTGCCATCATTGCAAGGAAGATGGTGATGTTAGACATCGCTACATATGATCTGATATGCGTATGAACTGATATGGCGTTGTACTTGAATTACTGAATCTGATGGGAGCTGGTGAAAGATGAATTTCTAGAACGGTAACAGATCAAAAGTGTGCAGTGGAAGAGTTGTCTTTGGATTATAGTAACGTCCCTCTCCCTCAAAAATTATATGCTTCCCTTTCAGTCTTCTTTTTAGTTTTGGTGGTGGATTTGGTTGTTATTTTATTTGGTCAAAGGTTGTCACCCTCTGGACATGAACCTCTTTTCAATCAAACGTATTACAGTTCAACTGTATGATGTAATTAGTATGCCTTTTTATGCTTACTCTGCTTCTGCAGCAGTTGCATATACTTGTACTCAGCTGGTGTCCTGTTGGTGTCTTATTGTGTTTTAATCTCACCATGACCTAAAAGTCATGGGTCTAAACCACAAAAGCAACCTCTCTATAATGTAGGTATGAAGCTATTATGTACATAATGTGGAAGATTAGTGCATTGGGTTGCCGTTTTAGTGCTAAAAACAAGTTGTAGCTACAAACAAGCATGTACCAGCTAAAAACATCAGTTCCTCATCAATTGCATGTGAAAAGTCAAGTCCATGCAATTACCATAGGATACATCCCCCTCGAGCAATAGATATTATATTATTCTGCATCACAAATCACTTTACTGTACAGAGACTATTATAGCATTTCTGCAGCATTGGTTTGTTTTAATTGTTATTTGTTCTGTTTTTAAACATAGTTTTCTTATTTAGTTTTCTTAGTATTCCACAATCGCCTGTTAGCTGTGAACTTCATTGTCTCATCAGATATCCATTCAGAGAGAAGTGCATGAATTACAAAATAAATAAATACATTTCAGGCGAAGAGAAGATGTCTCTAACCTTTCAGAAAGATAGAAGTCAATAGAATTTCTGATCAGTTACCAAAGGATTCCAAACCAAATAAACTGGTCATTTACACTGTATTTTTAAGCATTTCTCAGGTGATGCAAAGAAATGATCTACATCATCTTGTGGGATTGACAACAGAAGACAAATAACTAAATATAATTGAATGTGCTATAGAGGAAGTGGGTGCCTAGAAATATGGGAAGACCCATACCTGTGCAGATGAATGGCTCATATTGACCAGCAGCTCATTCAGCAGTCTTTTGTGGAGCAGTACTTCAGCTTCCGACATCCTTGGTGAGGAAACTTCTATAAAGGCAACTGCTAGAAAAGCATAGCGTTTGGCAATAATGGTTGTTGTCACAGTCTGAGGCAAAGGTGCAAGTAAACAGTCCATGATTTTTTGCCTCAGAAGAGGAACTCGTGTTCCGTGTTTTCCCTTTCCAGTTACAGCATACCGTATGCAAGATGCCCACTCAGGTACAGACTCCACTGATGGTGCCACAATTATGCTCTGCAATTGAGCCATTATCCAGTTGTCCCATGCATCAACGAGACCATTGACATCAGAATGCAGTATTCCAGCCAATGCCTCAGCAGCAACACATTGCTTAGACCTTTCCTTAGCATTTGCAAACTCCTCCAATGCACTCTTAAGGGATAGTAAAAGAGGTATCCCACATTCCTGAATAAGACGTTTAAATATCCGTGCAAAGTTTGAGTAAAAAGTATCACTTCCTAATAAGGTAATCCAACTAGGAGTGCGTGGCCATGAAGCTGTGAAATCAAAGTAGAAAAAGGTTATTGATTTGTCTGCAACACTCTGAAATGAAGAATTTCCTTGATTTCCCCTAGATGATGAGCTTTCACTATCGCTAATTATGTGAACATGAGAAAGGCTATCAAAAGTCTTATAGAAAAATCCATCTTCCTGAAAAATCTCTATTAAAGACCCTTCGAGAGAAGATTTTGCATTTCCTGCAGGATCTCCAGAGAAAGTAGTCAATTGCTCGGCTGTCATTTTGTAAGGAGACTCTTTCAACAGTGTATTTAGAGCTGATATTGCAAGAATTCTTGTTTGAGGGAGTTGACTTTTTAAGTTCTTCAAAAAATGACCTGAAATCCAAAAATGCTAAAGTTAGGTTATATGAGTTTGCTCATGTGAGACAAAATCATCAAACCGATAGTTACTCCTTTTGGCCCATAATGATTTGCTTCCCAAAGGGAAAAGAATTTTGACTATACAACTCAACACTTATAGTAACATTTGCTTCAGTTACCCTCAACCACCCTTCATGAAAAACGGTCAATTTACCAATTATGTACTTTCTAGTTGATTACTGTAAACTATGGCAATATAAATGCATTTTGGAGAAAATGGAAATGGAGAACACAGAACTTCTATTGAACCAAGGGAGGATAGAATAACATAGATTAGGTAGTTTACTCAAGTAACTCCTGTTAAAATGTAAAAAAGCCTGGCACTCACCCACAGTTTCACTTAAAATATTTGAAGATGAAACTGGGTCACCCCTAGATACCATCACCAACAAGAGCAAAACTCTGTTAGCCATCAGATTGTACCTGAAAGGTGAGAGCAAATAGAAGTGTAGATCAATTTCCTTATCATGCATATGAATCCAGCATAAGAAAATGGAAGCTATTACTGCTCTGCATGTTGGAATAGAAAACCGTGTCTATTCTATATATGTGCCATTCACAGAATTAATATTCCAGAGAATTCAGTAAGCCCTAGGGCAAAACCAGACACAGCACTGAACTGTTATCATAAATTATTAAGAACATAGGATGAAAACCTACCGCCAGTGCAACCCAATGGAATCAAAACTCATAGACCTAATCTGAGAAATTAAAGCTGAAAAATTTTGCCCTTCTGAGTTTGACGTCTTGAAAATGCTTCTAGAAACTCCCGTGAAAAGATTGTTAAATTTCACAAAAAGCTGCAGGACACTCGAATATATTATTGAAAAAGAATTAGCAAACACCAAATGAGTCCAAATAACAGAAGCTTACCCCATTGATTGCTTTCTGAGCTTTCAGTGATTCATGATGTGAACTTCAATGAACAAGGAGAAAAAGGAACTCAGACCACATATGTAGATATCCATATACCACCGAAATCACAATATTTAATGGAATAATAGAACAAGTTCATACAAAAGACAACCTTTTGAGAATCCCAATAACAAATGATGTAAATGCTTTAAATTCCTGAATCAATGAGAGAGAAAAATATATAAGAAAAGTTACAATTGTCAAGTGCCAACATTGCAAAATGCCAAAAAGATAACTACCATTGTCAAATGCTTTAGAACAGTTTGTGAAGACATGATTTTACATGAACCTAGAACAGCATATTCAGGTGCACTGGGGTTCACCAAGTTCTCAGTTAGGGTAAGCATACACCTTGAAACCACAGATGGCCATCTTTTTATCATCTTCAGGAGAGATTTTCCCGCCAGTCTGGTTATCAATTTGACAAAGAAGTAAGAGTGATGAACAATATAGCAACAAATAACAGAATCAGAAGCAGCAATGAATAAAGAAGCCATTAGGATTCAATTAAAAATCACAGAAAATTCACACAAATAGAATGCCCAATGAACTATGTCAACAGGAAGCAATTCAAGACTTTCCATATAAACATTCTACAAAGACATAATTAGCATGCCTGATGAACTATCCAAAGGTCCTATCCAGCGATGGCATTTACCTGGAACAGCACCCAGCAGATTTGAACGGTGGCTATCACCTACTTCCACATCTTACACATATGTCAACTTTGTCTCATGTTTTTTTTCTGATCTCAAAGAATCCATCTTAACATTTTCAAGACGCATACACTTTTTGAACATGGATTGATAAAAAAAGGAAACATTTTGAGCAATATAATATACTAGTCATAGAGATATCCATAAATTCTCCTGTAAAATTAGACCTATTTCGTCTAACACATCATATTTCAGAAGTGGCATTCTTCAATTTCCTTTTTCTATTTAATAATCGAGCCAAAACAACAGAACTTCTACTTTCACATGATTCTTCATAGTCAATATCTACTTTCTTCATTATTCCACCTTGTTCTAGTAAATTTTCAGTCAGCTTCCTTTCTAGAAGATTTTGCTTTCAGTATATCATTCTTTCCCAACTAATCTTAACTCTTTAGAGAGCAAATCCTTTCACCATAATTATAGTTCACAAAATATTCCTACCATAATCTTGTCTATCAAAGGAATATCATCAACACATTAACCGTGGGTCATCATCTCAAATATGTAAGGTCATAGTTCTGAAGAGTTCATCCATCACCATTCACCAGTGCACGTAAGGTCATAGTGCTGAAGAGTTAAACCTTTGCATGTTCTTATATCAATGGAAAATACCCATGTTCTCACTATTGCCCTTGTTCTAGTCATCATCCTAAAATATAACATCTATATATGAACTGCAAACCCGTGTTTTCACAAAGCCCATTACAATATTTTTCCAAGTACTTCTATTATGAAGTGAGAATGCAACTCAAAAGACCAGCCATTCAACCAAGCATAACCTGAAATTGGACAAATTCATTCAGGTTTTCATTGTAGGATTGGGATAGTGTTAAAAATCCAACTCAAATTGCCTAACATCATGGTCTAAGATCATAACCCATTGATAAGAACTAGTCAACCAACAGATTGCTGAGCTGAACACTGAACAATGAACACTGATCACTGAGTTGGGTATTGTTAGCTTGCCAGTAGCCGAGCTGGAAGTTAGTTGCAAGATTGATTGCTGAGATGACTGAGCAGCAGAAGTTCACTTTACAGTTGGCAAAGATTTAGTGCAAACCTTTATAACTTCTTGTTTAGTAGCTGCTCATTGCATGGTTGAAATTCATCAGCTTATACAAGGAAACTGTGAGGGATGTAACACATAGTGTTCAGTAGCAAGAACCACATACTTTAGTTGACAGAATATTATTACATGGACAAAGTTCATTCACTTATTCTCAAATTCTCCACCTTTTTCCCTCAGAATTCTCAAACTCTTTGTTGATCCTTACTCTTTTTTTCCCACAAATTCAAGAATTGTTCCTTTATTTCAATTCGACTGAAATAGACCAGATGCTCTCCTTCCAAAAGATGAATCCCACTGGTATCAGAGCCTACATCCTCATACCTATCATGGCCAAAGAAGTGGAACTAGGTCACAAGATCCTAGGAAGGATGTTGCTTCCTCGAAAGCTTCAGTTGAAGAACTCAAATAGAAGATCCATAGAGAAATAGACCCATTGAACAGTTTCAGATATGTGACCATAGACCCATTGGAGCATCACGGAGTTATGTTTCAACAAGCCATCATATTCTTCAAAATTATTCTTACTAACATATTTTCCAATTAGCAGTTTTTCATCCCTAATTTTTATGCACTCTAGGAAATTAGATTATCAAAGTTTATTTGTTCCTCACAATAGCACAATGAATTTATTGTTTCAGTACCTTTTTACAAAACAAACCACTGGGCTTGGTTCAGCTGTTCCAACCACTTTGCCGGTTATTTCTCCACTTCCCATCATTTCCCATCACTCCCCATTTTTACATCACAAATCCTAGTTTGACACTGAGCAATTAAGTGTTTACTAGAAATCTAAAAGAATTTTCGGAATTTATTTGTAATATGTAAGAAGAGTCTCTTATCTTGTCATTATCAATAATTTCTGGTAATTAGGAATATCCTTAGTGTACTGACATGGAATTTACTCTAATCTAAAATCACAGTCAAATTAAAGTGCATTCACCAAAAAATAGCATTAAGTGATGGTAATAATGTGCCAAATCTCATAACAAATTCCATATTTGTGAGTAAAACACTGCTCTTGTCATTTCTATGTTTTATTTTCCATCAGTAAAAGGCAACTCTTTTCTCATCGCTACATTTTCAATGTGTCAACTTGAACAGAACAACTTCATGCGGAGGAAATTATCAAAGAAAGGTACAAAGTTGCCTGCATTAACACAAGGATAACTATGACAGCACAATTCCAAAAGCCTTCTAGGATTTGCATTTAAAAATATGCTAGCACAATAAGACAAATTTTTAGGACTCACGAGCGGACAGTTTCATAGCTATGCAAAGCCAGATTCAGAAGATCATCCATCAAAAGGATAACAAAATCTGATGGAGAAACATTCGCACTGGTACGATAAAGATGAAATGAAGATTGAGATGCTCTCCAAGTATTGTGCATATATGCCCTGTCAGTAAGTGCCCATCTTGGCCTGAATTGAGAAATAGATAGAAAAAGTAAGTACTAGGAGCTCAATGCCTTGATAATTATTTTAACTACCTATTACCTTCGCTTCCCCTTAGCATGAGATGAAGTAATAAAATTTACTGTAGGCTCCACAATGGCAGAAGATTCGAATTTCCAAGCCTGCTTGTGATGTGACCACTCATCATATTCTAAACTTCCTGAATAAAGAACAAACAAAGAAATAACTTGAGAATGCATCTACCAAAAGCAATGTTTAAATGGCTAGTACAGTTCTTAATTAAAAACCGATGTCTTACCATAGTTCACTAGAGCATCCATGATGCGGACAACGAGTATCAGTAAGATACTATCATCTGATTTTTTCTCCATCAAATACCTGATCAATATCCCGTAATACATGAGGTTCACTGGATCAACTCAACAAAAACAACAGACCGATATTCCAAATGACACTAAAACTGAGCCTTACTTGCAAGCTGTGTGCATTATCTCAGAAGCCCTCTCTCGCAATTCAGGGCTGCCAACCTTTGAACCTATAGCTCCAGCAATTAAGAACAAGCTATGGTGATCTTCAATTTTTCCATTCATGAAGGATGGACTGAAATCAGGCAAGCAAGACAACACGCCTTGCAATGAAGAATCAATACGCAGAAGGGTCACCTTGAGGTGATCTTTCTCATTGCCTATCCATTGTGCCATAAAAAAAAAATAAACAAAACAAAGCAGAATGCTCAATTTACTGCATAAGGAAACTGGACATATAAACAAATACAAAAAAAAATTAAAAAAGGTAAAACCTACACTCAAAAATTCTTTCTGCCCTGAGTTGCTCTTTTAGAAGGTGAAACTGACTCTCTCTCTCTCTCTCTCTCTCTCTCACTCTCTCAGGCACATGCATGCATGCACACTGATGGTCAACTGTCAATCCCTCATTGGCACATGCCAGCACTATCAATTGGTTGCTGTCTTTCAATTCATTTCCTTTTCCTTATAACAGAACTCTGCATCTCATATATGGACCAAATAAGGACCAATTGTACCAAGCTTCAAATATATTATATGCCTTTGCCAGATATCTAGCAGAGGGAGAAACCAAGCGATATGTCTCAAGTCAGATTCTGACCACAAAGAGTAGCAAGAAATTCCAATAGAATGTCATCACATTCTTTAATGAATAAGGTCATCATTGTCTCTATAATTGAAAATTATCTTCCCATATATAGATTGGATTATTCATTTGATAGGACATTTTTTGTTGGTAGTGGGCTCTTGTTGTCTATTTTATAGCTACACTAGTCTCTCTTTTATTAGGCATAATGTGCACATAGAAATAAAAACAATTGTAATCATTACATTACCCAGCTTTACATGATGAGGTCTTTAATTTGCTGGTGTAACGGACATTATAAAGCGATTTTGTCTGTTATACCTTAGGTTCAACAAAGAGCTATTTTTTTTCAATAGATTTAGATCACCATGACCACTGAGCAGTAGTGAAAGAACAAATTAGTTTCCCAACATATTTTAAAGCCAATCAAACTAGATTTTACCTATAGGGATCATTTGCAATTTACTGCTAAAAAAATCTTTTTGCCACCACGACATCCAGGTTTCATTGTGTTTGCCATAACCGGCTTCCATTATAATGTGATGACGACCAACATTTAATTCCATGATGTGCACATAGATTCAATAATTGAGGAGGTTTACGCTTTGTTCTTGTGGGCTATTCCACTTGCACATGAGCCTTGGCTAACAACCCGTGCTGTCCTAGCAGTGGTATACCTTTAGGTTAAATTTGGTTTGGGCATTGGGGGTATACATCACTGAATAACTAATTCCCCCCCCCCCCCCTGGAGTGTATGGTAAAAGTGGGAAAATTAGAAAAGGGTGGTCTGTTGCATGAAGCTTCCCACATTGCAAGGGTAGAAGAAGTACATAACAGAAGGCTTAAATGCAACTCTACTGCCTACCTGACCATCACACCATCACTGACCCTGCCACTGCCACATCAGCCCATCACAACGCAGCTGCCAGTGCCACCACCCAATGAGATGGCAGTGGCTTCATGGAAATATTAGCGATGGCAGTGTGTTAAGTATGGTGGCCTTGGTGGTTGTGGACTTTTCTCCTCCCTTTCTCAACCTAAAATACACAAACATGGGAAAACGAAAAAAAATTCCAAGTAACCATTACCCAGAAACCATTCTGCACAACTACATCCAATCAGAACACCCTTGTCATGATTTTAAAGATGAGACTCAGTGGTAAGATTACTTCATTGTAATCAAGACGTCACGAGTTCAAACTATGGAAACAAACTCCCTGAAATGGCGGAATACAGCTGCATGCATTTGACCTTCCCCAACACCGGCAATACGGGAATCCTCATGCATTGGTCCACAAAAGAACTAAGTTTGCATTTCAAGAAATCAAGATCTGAATTCCTTTGAAGATAAGCCCTCAGAAACAGATAGTAAATGTCATCCAAGAAACTGAGTTACCTGCATCAGTATGAATTTTATCCTGGCAAATTCTCAAAAGCTCATCCAAAGCAGACCTAAAATGCAAGTTTAGAAGTTCATTTGCAAAAGAAACTTCCTCCTCAACTGGCACATGCCACTTTGGAGCCGTCAAAGGTTCATTGGTAGAATAATCTTTTGTGCTGGTCCATTTCTCCAACAACGGAGCATCAGGATGACACAAAACACACCTAAAGACGAGGTTCATTGTAGACTGTCAAGACTATCTAACACTCTGAAAATTGCATTTCCAGAAACTATTTCACAGTATCAACATGCACTTCATGTTTACAAGATATGAAAATACCTGTACTGATCAGTAGGATAATAAAGAACCAAGCTTCCTAAGAGAGAACGGAGTACATGGTCGCCACCTCCATTAACCTGCCTTGCAAGACAAATAGTCAAGCACCACCACCAGCATAAAAAGCAAATAGAAACAGACAAAATGCAACAAGCTACAAAAGGGCATGATATTTTGACTTCTACATATGCACAATTTCAAAACTATGTGAAGAGACGCATGAAACCTTCCAAGATGGAGATTCAAAAGCCAAAGCAATAGCTTCTTTGAACAGATCCCTGTATTCTAGAAGATAAGGGCCTCCATAACTAATGGCAACAGATATGACTTTCAGCTGACAGTCAATTGATGCTTCGAGAGCTTGAGAAATTGCAATTTTCCCCTGGAAGGACAAAAGTAATTATTTCCTCAAAAGACCCAAGCAGAAAAAAGAGTCAGAAAACATCGTTCAAAGAAGAAAACCTCGTTTGTAACTGAAGCAACAAATCCACTCCCTCCAAAACCTGTACTTGGTGTCCCCTTCATTGAGGATATCACGGATGATAACATTGGTTCAACAAGATGAACAACTGCCTCTTCAGGGTTTGAATGCACGCAAGCACAGCAGAGAAGGCCAACCTCAGCAATTGCCCCAGGAAGGATGTTGCTTCGAATAAACTTGGAAATTTTCTTCAGGGCCTGTAAATGATGCAAAAAACACTCAGCTAAGAAACTGCTCTTCTATGTTTTAGCATGCACAAATATCAAAAACAAGATGAAGAGCTGAAAGCCTGAAACCTGACTATAAAGTGACTTTGAAAGTCTTCCAAGCAATATTTCCAGCAAGCAGAAGTAAAAAGGCCCATCTTCCACTAGAAAAGTTCCAGATGTAGCCATTGCATTCAGACCTTCATTACTGCATAGCCAGAAACAACTTGTTCTAACTAGTACATGTAGGATAAACAAAAACCAAATCCATGAAACTGGGAAACAATAAAGAAAGAAACTACAGTTTGGAAAATGCAGTGAAGCAACTATTTATTTAATCTTTTAGTAAACTATTTGTAAAATGTCCCTCTGTGATTTCTATGGTTTTGAGGTTCATGTGGTTCTTTAGTTTCCTCCAATTACCTAGACTTCCTCCACGAATTTTATGTTTATTGACTGCTAAGATTGCTATCTCAATTTGTGAGGGATGGTATCAATTATGTTTGGATGACATTGCTTACACAACACTACTTGGCTCTAAGTGCTGAAGTAATGAAAACAGGCGACATAGGAACTCATCAAGCCATTCCGAGAAGCAAACTGCAGAAATTGGTGACAGCTCATCAGTACTATCCTCCAGTGCAGCCATCTGCAAAGAGTCAAAGCATAACCATGAAACCACTACAAACATGGGGATACCATTTACCAGGAAAAAAAAAAGGTCATGGAAATTTATATGAAATTAGTGCTTACATTAGAAAATATAGAACCAACTAATTGCATGGTTGCCAAAGTCTTAGGAGGATCATTGGCATCCATGCCAAGCAATGCATTAGATAATGAGATCATCAAAAGATCTATGGCTTCAGCACCCGCAGGATCATTAGCATTCACTGTAGGAGACGATAGAGAGGTGAAAAATAGAGATCGCGCAGAATATGCTACTGATGTAACTGCGGTCTTTAACTGGTGAGTTGCAGTCATCTGAAAAGGCACAAGGGAAGAGGAGTTATGCAGGTCAGCATCTTGAAATGACATCTCGTTTAGTTCAGAAGACATCTACTTCCTCAACCAATTTGGACTATGTTACAAGGGATGGCAAGTGGACAAGTGGAAGGATCTGGGCACGCAAAAAAAAAGCCCTGCAGAAAGGGGCCATGTTTGACCTGACCTGACTCCCCCACCCACTTGGATCCATCTTTTCCCAGGCCATTCCCACCACAGTAAAACATATAATATATCCTTGGACTCACACAAATGTCTAAAAGAAAAAGGACCATCAGATTTTACCAAACCTAATCTTATGGAGCTACTTATTTTGTGCTTTACAGACTCTGTATATTTTGCACAATTACAGTTACAGACTGTATAGCTTTGTGGGACATGGTGGACTCATGGATAGTGAGCACTCTTAAAGATCTAATTCATATTACATTTTTATTTGTGGATCGTGATGGATATTTAATTTTAACCAATTTATACTAGTTTTGTAGGCTTGTCATCAAGCACTGGCTTTCATATCAATAATAGATTTAATATTTCACTTTTTTAATAAAGAAATCTGACTATTGCAAATTTGCTATATTGATTTAATTTTGACTGTTGTGTTGAGGCAGGGAGAAGACCCCTCCCTCTGCCTGCCCAGGGTCCACTACGATTTGTGTCAGCATCTCATCCGACAAATTCAACAAGATTTCTTTGAGAGGTCAGACAAGTTCTAAAACATTAATCCCCCCCCCCCCCCCGACACACACACAATATCAAATCTGAGCGTATTAGAGTGTCAAATAATTACTCAACAAAATAAGCAAAATCACAAACCGTTTCCAGAGCCATATGAAATCGTGACGCTACAAAGGGAAGAACCAAAGAAGGTTCTATGTAAGACAATATCGAAGTTGTTGCTACAACTGTCTCTGATAAATGTTCATTCTTGCTGTATTGGCCACGCCCAATCAGCTTCAACACAACATTGACGAAAGATCTCCTCTCCAGTCTTCCCAGAAATAGCTCAGCCTGTCTACTATCAGTGGCCCTGGATGAAGAGTATTTTAGAGATAGCTTAAGTGTGTGCATGCTAAAACACGAAGAATAAAGTAAAATTACAAAACTCATAAAAAGATTTAAGAGAGAGAGAGATAGAGAGAGAGAATTCTCACTGTTGCTCATGCTGCAACCGTTTCTGGAATATTATTACCAGGTAGAACAAGAAGCGTTCAAGAGAATGGGTCCAGCAACCACCATTAGAAGGGTGATAATATCTACAGTCATGAAATAAAGACTGCATGAATAAGTAGCGAAATTCAATTGCATTACAAGTGAAAATAGAATGCCAAAACATGAGGAAACATACTGTTCTAAAAGGTTGACCAATTTCTGAAAATGCTCTAGAGCCAAACTTCCAGGCCTGAGTAGATAAACCTGCATTTGCAAGTTGCAACCACAATATAGTTAGTTTTATTTTAACGAAAATCCAAACTATGCATCTCCCACTCAATAGCATGGTGAACCCAAAGCCACAGATCCTACTTAGAAGTAAGATTATCTTACAACTGATTTTGCAATGGCCTTAGAAGGAGTGGATGTCTTGTTTGAAAATAAAAACCTTGTATTTCTCGGCACATCCACAGAGAATGGGTATGAGCTACCTCCATTTGCCACAGGAACCTGTATAAACAGAGAGATTCATATAATTTCTCTACATCCATAACCGTCATACAAAAAAGGCAGCCCAGTGTAGCTGCCTCCAACAAGATAGGGTAAGAGGAAGGTGAGCTGCAGTTGGCCTCACCCAACACTGTGGAGAGGTTGTTTCCCAATATTCAAATCTCTGAATCCCACCTCATAATAAAGCAAACTTACCAATCTGCTGAGGCTCATCCTCTACTTTAGGTGTGCAGAATCTAATGCCTAAAAGTTACAGAATCTAAGGCCTAAGAAATACCAGACCAAACTGTTTTCCCAAGTTTCCAAGAACCCAAGAAGTGGAAAACTCAGAAACCGGTTTCCAACAACTTAAATGCATAGCAAGAAAATCTAACTAGTTGCTTCTTAATATTACATCAAGGCAAGGAAGCAGTTCATACAATTATTTTTTATTAAGAAATATCTAAGCATCATTTTTCTTTCTCATTTCATATTCATATTGATGCATTTGGCCGCAAGTTTGGCCAGAAATGTTCTTCATACTGGTGTCAGAAGTCCATTGGTTGTTAAAAATGGGCCATACAAAAATGAGACTCTTTATATGGTGTCGCTGTCATCAACATCTAAATGATGTACTGGTTTGATTAAGAAAGAGAAATGGAAATTTGGCATTTCCTTTATCTGATAGAAAATAGTGGAGCATTTTCCATCATCTGATAGAAATTCCAACCAACAGATAGAAGCAATTAACAAATTGTTAGGTATGATAATGAACAAGTGATTACTTCCATCTGACAAGCATCTGAATAACTGAAGAACAAGTTAAGTAGTAGAACATCAATTAAGAATCCAGAAGCTCACCTCAAACATATTCAAGAATCTTGTGAAAAGTAGTGGTAACAAAGGCTCCCAGGTGATATGGTGATAGTTCTTTATAACACGAGCAAGTACAGCAGTCCATTGACTATTCCAAAATGGACAATGAGGAATTGAATTCCAGATTTCTGCAAAATCTCCAACCCAGTCCCTGTAGTGCCACCAACAGTAGAAATTATGCTCAGTTAAATAGGATTTCTAAAAGAAAAAAAGACAAAAATAAAACTTCTAATGTGTTTCAAGGACTCACTGTGAAAAGAATTCCTGGTTTTCCAAGAAAAAAGACAAAAATAAAACTTCTAATGTGTTTCAAGGACTCACTGTGAAAAGAATTCCTGGTTTTCCATGTTAGTCGGAAGAAAAAGTCTCACAAACCCAGATCCTTCAAAGGAGGAATTATGCCACGGATTTTCCAAAGGAGAACTGCAAATGCAGAACAATTATATGAATAGGATGAAGCAGATAGATGCAATAGATATCCAGTTGATACATGGTAGCGCAATTACTGTGAAGAGACAACTTAAAATTCAGACAGAAGAGGAAACACAAGAAAGTTAAGCATAACTACCTGAACTCAGACCATATCTCAAATGCAGAACCTGGAGGAAAGAACCTCCGACAAGATCGAACAAGGGAAGTAACAGTGTCAAAATGTCTTTGTTTTATTTTCCACCCTTCAGGCCCTGTACCTCTGTACACAGACATTTTAGAGTCGACCACATTAGGACCACATGCCACACTTATTAGTAGCCGAAATTGCAAAAACTGAGAAACATGTAGTTATCAGGAGATGGAGATTGATAGTTGAGCTTCTGTCAAACGAAATCCTTATACAAGCAAGCAAGCAAGAGGCAGCACGTGACTGAGAGTGTGAGAGAAAGAGAGAGACAGGGAGGGAGGGAAAAAAAGAGACCAGAGTTTCATAACAGCATATCAGTTAAAGAACTACAAAGTTAAGCACCATTGTTAAAAAAAAATCATCTGTCAATATGAAATTAGATAAGGACTAATTGGTTCATATATCACCAAGAAGTCAATGAAATAGTCAAAAGGAAAACTGAAAAAAAGAAAAAAAAGAAATAAGTCAATGAAAAATCAATGCAATCAATGCCAACAAAGAAACCCAGAAAAAGGTGAGGTACGAGAGAAAACCAGCAGATATTTTGAAGACAACTAGTTCTCACATTAGCTTAACAAACTGGTGCTCAACACTTTTGAACAATCATTACCTGGTGAAATGCGTACAGACCAAGCTATCATATAGAGGCCGCCAATGAACTGTCAAATACAACTTCTTTCTGTACTTGTTTAGAATTTTGACAAGTACATTACCCCATCTAACCTAATCAGCAGAAACAGAGGTTTTCAATCAAATGATATAAAACAAGGATATGCCATAATGAGCTGGCCGTTCAAAGATATGACATTACCTGCACAAAAAGTTTGTTGCATGATACGTTAAAAACTTGTAACCCAAACTCCACAAGAGCCCCAACATCCTCCAGACATAATTCACTTTTTGCCTTTATGAATCTGCATGATAAATTTAAGAAAAAATAAAAGTGTCAGTTTGGTTGGATTGCCAACATCAAATATTATGGTCAAAACATTAAGAATCATCTTCTCTAACAAGCAGTTAGAATGTCCAAATTGCATGACTTTACTTCCATTTCTCTGTTACAGAAATGATTACTAAATAGAGATCCATAAGAGAAATAAAATAATAGTCAAACTTGTAAAAATCAGAAAAGCACTTAGAGAATTACCCATCCAGTGGATTTGTCTATTTAACAAACTATCTAGCCCTGAAGGAGCAACAATGCCCATGCAAAAATAAGCAACATAAGTTATCTTCATAGCACAAATGAGATTCCTAACTAAAGAGCATCATGAAACGGGTCATAAGTGTGTAGAATCTGCGTATCAAAATAATGTTTGGCAATACAAGGCAAGAGATAATAGGAGAACTAGTTATCCTAACAGATAGACAGGACAACTTTGTGCCACAAATATGTCATTAACTATTATTCCATTCAAAAACAAGTGCAAGAGGCACATGAGGTGGCTTGATCAAATGGAGCAAAGACCACCTAGTGCATACATAAGGAAATGTGAGAGAATGGAATAGGTTCATCATAAAAATAGATATAGGAAAACCACATAGATACTTTAAGGAAAACATCACGCATAATGTTGTATACCAGGAGTAGATGCATTTGACGATATTACTAACGAAGTCATCAAATTCCATTTCCACTATATGAAGAATTGTTGAGGCCATCTTTCCAAAAGAAAAATATTTAATTTTCAGTAGGTAGAAAATCTGAAAAAGCCTTTCAAAGATAGATGTTGTGGCTTCTAAGTCAAATCCTCTGTAACATGTCTTAGAAAGAAGAGCTCACCCCACGATGGTAAAAGGGGGCTCAGGGTGCAAGGCTCCCACATCATGGGGTGTGGAAGAAGTATGAAATTTTACCCTAGTAGGACCGGCATTGTAAAGAGGTTATTCACATGATTTGAACCCATAACCCCTGAGTCACAATAAAGGAATCTTATCACTACAAAAAGAATTAGCCTCTTGCTACTCATGATGGTTACATTATGTAACATCTGCAACATCCCGCTTCCATGACATGTAATTACAACAACAGTGATGATGGAAAAATGATTTCATTTCCTGGGTTAGTTGCTCGAGTAGGTGCTACCTACAAGATATGGAGGTGGATTCCATCTAAGCTCAAGTTCAGCTATTAGAGTATTAAGTGAAACAAGGACATAACCCACTTTTTTAAACTGCTCTCACTTTGGTCTATAGATTCAAAATTGGTATGAAGCCAGCATTAAGATCAAGATTGCAGCAGATGATGTTTTAAAAGGTTTGCAAAGAACAGAATCTAGAACAGAGATCACTTCTACATGGTTGTGAAAAAGCTTCAGGGTCCCAATTCCCAAGTTTCTTAATATTGAGCTAAGCTAGTCACTAAACAATTATTAAAAAAAAAAAAGAGGGAGACATTGTGGTAAGAGGAGGCTGTTTACAAGAATAATTGTTTGTAGTTTTATTAATTTCTACTCCAGATTTTCACATCCATTTCCTATAAAGGGAGTTCAATAGCAGTTTTATAAATGTATGTCAGGTAGCTGTAGGCACAAAAGCTTCACTTGCACTCCGCATCTTGCCATAAACTAGCTGAAAACTATTACATACGGGGAGGGGCAGACACTAGGCTTTTGCAATTGAATTCAATTAGAAGAATTATTTTGAATCCTCAATGTGAGGGTACTGTTAGCAAATTGCATCCCTTCGTGCTGCATAGACGTGCTACTACCATTAATCCCATCTACCAGTAACCAACAAATCAAATACTGGATTTGTGGCGGAATCAATTTCAAGTTGGGAAGTTGCATTGATATTTTTAAAGAATGTGGTTTCACTTCTGTGCATGGAGTAGCTTTTTCATTAAAGCTCGAGTGGCAATTTTCCCTGTTGCAATAATGCCCCATCCCATCCTCTCTTGATCCTCTCAACAATCAGGTAGATTATGGGACAGGAAATGATCCTCAAGTCAGTTTCAAGGCGCAACAAGGGTGCCTCACCCTGTCCGACTAGAATTCAATATTCCAATTTTAGCCCATATCCTTGTAAAATTAATCACAGCTTTATCATCATAGAGAACATCCAATTTTTTGGATCTCCATGTCATGGTAAAACAATTAACATGGTAGGATGACCTGGCACTTAGTGACATTGAAAGACAAAAAATGATAGCTTCTTAATCTTTATTGTAGATCAAAAATCAGGCTATCGCAATTCCCTCTAAAGGAGATGGATAATAACTCTCTCCTCAATGTAACCTTTGTTCACATTCCACATTCTTAGTCATGTTTTGCCATGCTACTATCACCAGAGTCACCTCCGTCCTCAACCACTATAGCCATAAGCCCACCATCACTTCCCATTAAAAAAGACATCCTCATTTTCACCTATGCAATGCAGACACTGAAGTCAAAATCTGTGTTGCTACTGCTTATCACCAACACAAATGCAGACTATCAACTATGACCACCATGAGGATTACAATGCCAAGATAACCATGTATATTGGTTTTACCCTTAACTCTAAGGAAATTGTCTTTGTTTCGTCTTCATCTCGGGGTTTTGCACCAGCTATAGATTTTTTCAGCTTCAGATGCTTTGGCATGAGAATAATAAGATTACACTAATGTGACTTAGAGATGTTGGGTTCAAATCACAAGAAATAATTGGGAGTATGCATGGATCCTCCAACCCCTTCATGCTGCCATTCCCATAATGCGGGATCCTCATTCACCAGATTGCCCTCTTGATAACATATGCTATGTTTTCTTAGCCTGATTCTACAATATATTAGTTCTGAATTTATTTTTGCCTACATCCTATGCTTAAAGAGCTAGGAGTAATTAAAGGACTGAATCCCCTAAAGATCCAGAAGCTCCACCTCTCACAGTTCCTTGCATTTGTGAACATATAGGCTTTTGCCTGAAGGACAGAGAAGTTTCTTTTGTTAGGATTTGCAGCCATTGTACGGCCCAGGAAAGTTTCCATTCCAATGGTTCCACAATATTGCCATGCTGGAGGAGTTCCTTCTTTGAAGCAGAATGAGGGGTAAGGAAACTGTTTTTTCTGACTCTGATTTCTCATGATGATATCGAGTCTTTTAGTTCTAACGTTTAAGGTTGCATTTTAGTCTAATACAATTTTTCATTAGCAAAAGTTGTGTTCGACTCCCCGATTTTATATTGAGCTTTAAGGTGGATATTGTTCTGATAAAAACAGAAAGCCTAAGCATTCACAGAGTGTGGAAGGGGACCTAGAACAATTTATTTGGTTTATCACATTGAGATGCTTTGGAAGTTGCATACCATGTGGCGGAGAATAATGAATCAAAGTTAACTAGGCGTTCATTATCGTAGAATGCTAGTAATTCAGTCAAATGTCGGAGCTTTATTCATGCAAAACACCCAAAGAACTAATATCTTATGGAGGCCTCCACTTCAAAGATCAAGGGCCTAATTTTGTGATGCTAAACAGGCCCTATATTATGTCGTAACTCATGCGTCGTAATTACCTCAACTAGTGATAAAGCTAATTCGCTAAGTAAAGTTCACCGCCAAAATCCTAGCTGCTGATTCGTGCATCGAGTCAAAACATGCTAAAGTCGAAACTCACTTCCTCAGTGCATATTGACTTCCAAATCCCAGCCAAGAAGCACAGGATTTATAAACAGAATGTGAAACAGAAGCCCAATAAATTGAATGAACGATGAAAAGGGAGCAATAAAATGTCGAAAGCGATCCCAGAGAACAAGCAAGGATTTTACGTTTAAGATAACGTAGAAAAAGAACCGAAAGAGTGAGAAAAGGAAGTAGAAAAGAACTGACAGGTCGATTACAGAAATCCATTTGAGAGTGGAGTACACAGAATCAGGATCACCAGGTCGATACGAATCCTTGACTGAATTCACCACTCTCGCAAAGGATTCCTTCTCTCTCTTCGTCTCCTCTGCGATTGGTGGTGGAAGCCAAGCGTTGTAAAGATGCATTTTCTCTGTGTGGGTTGTATCAAGATCCATAGGTGTTGCAGTTGCTAAAAAAATGGAGGGAAAATTCTGACGAGGGAGAATTTTATAGCATTAATTTGCTGGTGGTGACGGGGTTGTTGGCTTGCATTCTTTCTTTCTTAGCAAGAAATGAGCGGAAAGCGGAGGATTGATTGGAGAAGGGGAAAGATCAGGGAAGACCAGTCTGTTCTATTTTCTCAGGAGAAGGGACGACCCCAAATGCGGAATTGTCAATTGTTGGATAGAAAGACCATTGATTGTGACCGGGAACCGGTGACCGGCACCGGCGGTGGACGACTTCTGTTTATGTTTTGTAGCCTTCGGTTGGAGAAGAATTGATAAACAAGAAACGCTGAGTCAGCGAGGAGTGAAAATGCGAGCTGACGTCGATCGGAGTGGGATCGCACTTTCCGGGCAGCTTCCAAGCAATTCGAAACGAAAGTAAAAGCGACAGGTGAAGTTTGAGTGGCAATTGACGTATGGAGCTTAAAAGAGCACATTGGAATTCGAGCCTAAAAGACCATCAAAATCACTAATGGTATTGTAGTATATCCGCTCTTTGGTATATTCTTATACAAAATCTTCATTCAAAAGACTAGAAAATTGGGTTTACATGCACTGTAATAGGAATTTTAAATAAACTACTTAATTGGATACTTTGGTTACTTTTTAAATAATATTTTAACGTTAGAAATAATTTCATAATAATCATACATTCTATATAATATCACTGTTAAAAATATCGAATAATTAGTTGTTAAATCAATAGCTATTAAGTATAATTAGCATATTGACGGGCACTAGTCCTAAACCCTAGCTAGTTCTCCAATGGACAGCCCAAAAAATAACAAAAGCCTTTGTGTGTCATATTTACTTAGTGCATGCTGTGTGGTCCATGGCCACTAGGCCCCCAATAAAACTGCCTCCATGATGGGAAGTAGGTTTTCCTTTTGGTGTCTTATTAAAAAAATTTTCACTTTAATATTAAAATCTTTTAAAAAATACATATATATCATACTATTGAAAGCTCGTTATTGATAAAAATTATATCATAATGTTTTCCTATCAAATTTTTAGCAATGCTAATGTAGGTCAAGTTATATATAACTCGAGTAAGTATATTTTTATTAAATAATATCAGAATCCACAATAGTAAAAGCTTGTTATTAATAAAAAATCATTCTGCAGTATTTTGCCATTAAAGACTTGCCAATATTAATACCGTCAAATGGGTTAAGCTACAAATAACTGGAGTGAGTATATGTTACTTTAATAACATTAGAATTTGGTACGAGAACATTAACAAAATCAAGGTCAAGTTTTTATTGGGCTTATTTTGTGAACAAGGCCATTCTCTGCCTTTTTTCTCATATGGGTAGTTGGAGATTTCACATATCAATCAATGCTTATTGTAATGATGCCGTATGGCGCATGGCTTACACAGGGTGACAATGTCCTTTGGGCTGCGATATTATAGTGAAAACGGCCATGTTGATGGAAAGTAGACTAGTTCAATTATGGTTATTTTTTCATTTCTTTTTTAAGAAGAAGCCGATCCATGAGGTGACAGTACTCTACGACAAATATATATTTTGGAGGGTTACAGGAGGTTGAAGACCAAAATAACTAAAACATGGTATAAAAATGATTTTGGTGCTGAGTAGTGGAATGGGTCTCTGAGTGTGTTGGTCTTGATGCTTGCGCGTCGAGTTCTATAAACTAATCCCTTTGGCGTCGAGCTTTTGTGCTCATTGATGCCAATTTTTATTTTTTGATAAGTAAATAATTATATTAATAGTAAAAGTGCATACAAAATAGTTATTTGAATGCATCAAGACCATAAATCTAAAATTATAATTTTTACCACTTTGTACCCCTACAAAACACAAACAAGTCTAAAACACAAACAAGTCTAAATAAAAGAAAAAGAAAAATTGGTAGGTAAAATCCAACCTCCAATGTCTCATAATTAGACAGTTTGAAACTAGTAGCAAATTAAACATGATCGACAATTCACCAACAAAAAAGTCACAAATTATATTAATGATCTGCTCCTTAAGACAAATACAATGAGTATTGAAAATAGTTTTGTTCCTCACCTTTCAAGTATAGTAAATAGTAACAATGATAACAGTTCTAGCAGTAAAGTGGATAATATAATTATCTTAAGATTAGGCCATAAACAAACCACTCTACTGTAGACATTAGTCTAAATGGGGTTGGTGACATCGCACTTAAGTAAAAAATGATTACATGATTCAAAGGCCAACTTGTAAAAAATGCATTGAATGTGTAGTAAATATGAGCATATTAAACACAGAAAGCTAACACCTAATGACACGCTAGATAATAAAGACATGCGAAGAAATTACCTTCTTTTTTTTTTCCAAACAAAGGACGCCTAGGAACTACTAGAAGACCAGGTGAAAAATGTATCGGGTTAACCTAACTGAAAAGATAGCATGATGTTCCAAAGTCTAAGTAAAAGAGTCATTACAATCTTAATAAGGTAAGTAATTCGATCAACCATGAATGAAGGGATGGATAGCAATAAGGGCGGCAACTAGTAAGTACCATTGCTCTTTGTGAATAAGAACTAAAATCTTCAAGAGTTAACAGAGACTAAAACCCAATGTGATATGACTAAAAAATAAGAGGCATCTAGGAACCCCTCTAGGTGCCAATTATATGACTAAATAAAAATATTTTCACCATCCCTAATAATAAAAAGAACAATAGACCTTAAATTTTATCTAAAGTTTATAATTTTTAAAAAATTTTAAAAAATCGATTGTAAAATTTAGATAATCCAAATGTAATGATCACAAACACTATAATAACGCATCCAATCTATCCAAATATAATCAGATTTTGTATTAATGATCTGCCAAATTTGGCTAGCTAAGAAGGTTTTGTTCCAAGCATGAATATTCTTAATATGAAGACCATCTTCTTCCTTGGGTTTGCAAATATTAGTATAAGCCACTTCAGTATAAAACCTATTAGTGTCAACACTGTTGCGTTCAAGTTCCACGAGACTTGCTATGGCAGAGAGATGCATGGGGCGGTGGTCAGCCGACCGGATGACTTGCTATGGCCGAGAGATGCAGGATGTGGACCACTCAGCAGGATCTCTCGGAGTGCGTTCGGTCCGATCCGTGGTTTACCGGCAACACGAGTGAGTGAGGTGTTAGATGCGAGATGAGAACTGAGACCGGATGTTTTAAGTGGAAAACCTCCTCTTAAATGGGGAGGAAAAACCACTAGACTCAAGGCCTGTAAAGAGCTTTACTATATGGGTTGGAGATTTTACAGAGTACAATTGTGAGGGTTATTCCCTTCCCTATCTCTCGTTTCGTGTTTATCTCCTTAAGAAAACTATGCTCTCTGGGAGCCCTCTTCCACGTCTCTGAGGAACTGGGCGTGGAGAGGAGGAAGCTTGCTGGAGTTAGAGTGGTGACTGGAAAGCTCCCTTGCGTGTTTTTTGGACGTCCCTTGGAAAGGAGATCTTATTGTATATTTATAGTGGAAGCTGGACCGTTGGGGAGCGGACACGTGTCGTCCATCCGACGGTTGAGGGGCTGGACCACTGGCTTCCTTTAATGCAGCTGACGTGTGAAAATGGCATGCGGACGGCGCCGCTACAGCCTTTGCGTGTGTCAGGTGTTCAGGATCTGGATATCTTCCTCGATTTGACTAAGCACGCTCTGTTGATGCGGCGACTGGCAGTAGGCATAGGCTTTCTTGGAAACCGTCGAAATAGGCCAGTTGGCACTCTCGGTCACGAACGGGCGGTTTCTCGGACGGTTGTGAGCCCTCTTGCGAGCTCGTGGCCTTGAGAGGAGAGAACAGTCCCTGCGGTGTCTTCGGGAAAGTCTGAGAGATTCTTCTTGGCTTCTTGGCCACTCGGGCAGTAAGAAACTTTCTGGGCTCTCGGCCCTTGTGCCTCTCGTCTGGGCTATCTGAACTGCTCGTGTGGATGTCTCTGGACCTCTTTTATTTGGGCCGTGCTTTTATGGGCCTTCATTCTGGGACCCAACAAACACCATACTAAAAAGAAATGCCTAAACATCCCATCAATAATTTTAATTATTGACTTTGGAAGAAAGAAAACAGAGG
>JAODPA010068923.1:0-10033 GCA_025585075.1 Nepenthes mirabilis | reverse complement strand
TAATTAAATAATGTATTTTTATGAAATTATAAACTTAAAAATATTCAAGATATTACAATATCAGAGGAAGGAGAGATGGAAGCTACCTTGCCATCTATGACTTGCGGAGGGTAGAATTTCAATTCAAGACTAGGGATTACACCATTCTTCTGCACCACATCAGACCAGGACAAATTAGGACCTTTCGATTTCTCTAAGGAATGCAATCGAGATGATCTGGTCAAATGAGCAGCAAGCTCAGCAGTAGTCTGAGGAACCACCTAATTCCCAGACGGGGCAAAAACAGGAGGCTTGATAGCGGATGGAAGAGGAGGGAATGCCTCAAAGGCAAGAGGACAATGGGAAACTTCAGTCCGTAACACAAGAGTGGGAGATTTAGGGGTATGGACTTGAGAAGGCGTTAGCATCAACGAAATTGGAAGCAAAAAAGGGGTCGAAGGGTTAGGATCAAGAGGTTGAAATGGAGGCAAGCAGGCCAGTGCCCCCAGAAACACCGGCCATGCCGGAGTCTGAAATCCAGCAGGAATTTAAAATTTGAAATTAAAAAAAATATTAGAATTCGGAGAATTTATTCCACTAAAGAATTACATAATTATTTTAGGATATATATGTATGTACGTGTGTTTGTATTTTTTTAATCTCTCTAAAATTAAAATACACATTTAGTTATTTATTAAATTGATCAAATAATATGATAGGATTTGGTGATAATTTCTATTGCTTAAGTTATTTTTTCAATAAATTCAGTATTCAATAAAAAAAATAACATTTAAATAATAAAATAATAGGTCCTATACGTATCCTATAAGCTATTTTCGATCAATCACTTAAATTGTTAAAAAGGGCCAGTTTCTTGACTTAATTTAAGGACGGGTTGTTAGGATTTGTTATATCTACCTGTTTTTTTTTTTTTTCCTTTCTCCTCCACACATTTGATAGAAAAAAATAAATTTCAAACTATTAATATGTTATCTAATAATATGCTTAATATTATGCAAAAAGTTATTCAAGTGAAGGAATTTCTTTTGAGGTGTATGAATGGTGCATGCATCAATATGGATAAAATTTCAATTCTCGATGTGCACTTTAATGATATATGTGCTTGAATTCTAATAGCATTTGCACCTGATGAGCACCTAAAAATAGCACGTGCATGGCTCACCAGTAGGGATCTCACCTAATGTGTTGATGGCATGCACAGATGCATCATAGCGGGTATAAAAAGCTTTGTTTTGATTTCTACGATAGGTTTTTAAGAGAAAAAAATTTTCATCATCTGATTATAATTTGAATTGAGTTTTTTTCATTGCTAAATTCAAGTACGTTATTCTAACCTTGGTTGTATGACATATTATTGGTTTGCTGCTCATTTCTCTAGTTGTATTTTACTCTTGTCAATTTCAGGTTAGGGTTAACTAATTATTCACATAAATTACTATAAATGGCTTTCAAAGAAAATTATTTGTAACCAAACACTTAGAGTAAATATTGATCAGATATTTGTCTTACAATTTTTCTTTAATTGAGAAGGAATCTTCATATTGAATTCATTGTGTTACTTAGGCATGTTTAGTTGTGTATTTGTTCCTCATGATTAATCAGGAGAAAATGGTCGCTGGTGTTTGATGGGGATTCAATTTTTCCACCTGATGTGTTGTCAAATCCTAATAAGTGATATTAGATAGGATCTTTCTCGGTGTAAAAATAATATTTACTAGTGTCATCATCAAAAAGCTTGTTATTCTCCTTTAAATAATTTAATGGGTTAAATAATTTTAGTTTTTGGAAAGAAATAGTGAGAAATATTTTAATTTAGGAAGGAATAAAAAAATCACTAAAAAAGGAGGACAAGTTGGAAAATTTGAAGGAGGAAGACTACAACATAGGGCGGACTTATCCAATTGTATGATCAAGTTATTTTTTATATACAATACTTTTTAAGAGATGGTCGACTTAGTAGATCCTGTGAAAGTCTTGATGAAACTTGAGGATTGATAAAAGTTCAAGTTCTTGAAGTCGTGGTTACATTTGATGAAGCAATTTTATGGCCTTTGATTGGTGGAAGGTGTGTATTTTGAAAAATACTTTGATAAGTTTAATTGAATTTTAAAGCAAATATTAGTGCTCGATCAGATAATCAAGGAGGAGGGCAAGGAGCTGATGATGTTGGCTTCCTTGTCGAGTTCCTATGATTATATTGTGACAACTTTATTATTTAAGGACTTCTCCAATCTTGATAAAGTTATTATTTCCTTACTTATGAATAAATCTATGCAATGGGAAAGTGATGTTGTTTCTAAAAAGTCAAGTGCACGGGTCTCCATTAGTGGTGATAGGATGGGATATCCATGAAGAGAGGTGGAAAGTCAGAGAGATTCCATAGTCGATCTAATCTCAGGAACATGGAGTACTATCATTGTGGCAGGAAGTAATACATAAAACAGAAGTGCTTCAAATGGAAGCAATAAAAGGAGGAAGGTAGCAAGTTGTAAGAGAATAAAGATCATGACGATAATAATGGGGTATATATTGCTAACTATGGTGACCTTCTAGTCTTGGTATGGAGTTTCAAGGGCCAAAGGATGAGTTAGGTTATGAATAGTGGTCTCTCATTCTATATAACGTCAAGAAAATATATCGTCACATCTTACATGTCCAGGGTTTATTGACATTGGAAATAGTTTGTCACATCCCAAATCTTGATCCTATGGTTAACACTTAATTAAATCATTATTAAAGCAATTAATTATTTTGTTAACCTTCGGACGTGAATTTCATATTAATATCTTGATCAATCACGATAAAATAATTAAAACCTACACAGGACCCAAATATGTAACACTTCTCCTGTGGCTCCAACACTGATCCAACTATGACATTAGATCTTAAGTAAAAAGTGATGTCTATTCAATATAAATATTAAAGTATACAAACTGCAGACATAAATCAAAACCATAATATGATACTCAACAACCATTTATAGAACAACTCGAAATAATTAAGACCACAAAAACACTAATCCACGATTTGCTATCCGACATTCAACATTTCATCATTTTAGACATCTCAGAAACCACTCTAAAAATCGACACTACATTTTATAATACACTAAAGCTATCCGAAAACTAAAATACTTCAATCTGGATAACCAAATTATTAGATAATATCATTCGAAACTGTGTAATAAATTAAAATACAATATTAGACCCATTAACCACTATCCAAACATTGTTTGAATATCACATAATACAATATGAAGGGAACTTTTGCTCCAAATCACAACACTATTTCAACCCCCTTTTTAATTTATGAAAGCAGTAAAAATATAAATGTTTAATACAAATAAATAATATTTGAATCTAGATAATATAAGAAATAACAAGTATAAAAAGTAAAGTAATAAGTAATAAAGACGTATTTTTTAGTGAGGAAGGAAAAACACATAATTGCGGTTATTGAGAAAAATGCTCTGGACTTTCACGGTCAGGAAAGATATATACTATGAAATCAATTTATCGACCGCGTGGTACAGACGCACTAACCTAACCGACTTATTCCCGTCTTGTGATCTCTACCAATGAACTTCTTGGATTTTCTCGTGATACAAAATCAAACACCTTTCGATCTTTAAGTCAATCTTTCCTCACGAACCATTTGAATTGTTGTACACAACTGGAGCCCAATATCCACGCCATTGATGTCTCCATGAAGGTAACCGATGGAAAAAGGTGCAAAGGGTAAAGTATGATATGGAGAGAAAACTTTGTCAATGGAGTATAAACGTTAAAGTGAAGTTTTCTCAAAAGTAGAGCACAAAGATGAATGAGTTTTCAAGGTGAAAGATACTCCAAAGTCATTCCAGAGCTCTAAGTTTAAAGTCATAAGGCATGCATACATATGGAGCCTCTAAAAATTAGGTTAAATTATAACCATTAGAGGAATTCGTGCCGTAGCGCTCGAATACACGGTGAACACTGGCTAGGGTTTCATGGTCACACACAACACCGCTCAAGCAGATATCAACTGGTCCTCAAGTGCTACAGCACTGGTTTTTATGCTCGAGTATGTGTCAAGCTATCCTTGGGTGCTGGGTAACTGGATGTGGCGCTCGAGAGTAGATCAAGTGTGCCTCAAGCTCAACTTCTCGAGAATCAGCACTCAAGCAAGATTCGAGCGTGCCTTAAGCTCCGGCTACCCTATAAGCAGTGCTTGAACGCGGGTCGCGCGACGGGCAGCTGTGGTTACCGAAAGAGGTGTAATGACGATCTTTGAACAAAAATCTAATGAAAGGCTTCCAAACACACGAAAATATATTTACGAACGATCAAACGAGCAACCCAACACGGTCATAGAATATGCCAACACAAAATACAATTAACAATCTCTCCCTTTGACAATTCCATGAAAAAATCCCCATACATAATAATAAGATAAAAGACAAGATAATCACGGGTTCAGACACCTTCGAAATAAAACCTGTGTACACGAAAATTGACTCCTATGTACAATCGACACATAAAAATTGACTCCTAAGTACAATCGACACAATACATAATGAAGTATAAAAACTATAAGGAAGCTATTGAGCTGCTATGCGCTAGGAGAGAACAACTATTCCTTGACAATCACGATTAGTGTAAAAATAGATAATAGTAAGAAAATAATAACAAGAGATAAATAGAATATATCAGAGCATAGGAGAACCATAGATTAACAAAGTAAATGATGATAACTAATTATAAAAGAACTCTTCCTAAAAAGAATAACCTCCCCCTTTTCTCCCCCTCAAGCAAATAACTAAACCTCCCTCTTAGGAAGAGATCTACTCCTCCTTTTCGTCACGAATGACCAAAAGATAATGGAGTTCATTTTTCTTAATCCATATTTTCTTATCACATTTTATAGTGTTGTTAAAATTCATCACTTGATTATTTAGAAGGTTGATATAGTAAATAAGATGCTCTATCTTTGAGATTTGCCAAAACTTATCTTGACTCAACGTTTCGGGGCAGTAGGGACAGATATGGCCAATATTAGCGCACCCATGACATGTGATGGACGAGTTTAGTATTGATGTTAGAATTGTACATTTGCTTCCTAGTAAAAGTAAAACCAAAATTTTTCCTACTTTTTAAGTTTGAAAAATTTTGTATATTGGCACAATTCTTAGGGAAAACTCTTGACAACTGATCAGTATGAGCAGATGATGAATAGCTTTGTCTGGGGATGGAAGTGGCTCGGATAAATACAATTTTAGAGTTGACATTTAATTTCAAGGCATTTTCTAAATAACCCAACCCAATTTTATTTTCTCTGATTTTTTCAAAACTAAGCATATGGTCCAATTGCTTGGACTCATTTGAAAATCTTTTCAAATCATTACGTGCAATTTTTTTGGTAAGTAAAATTAAATTAAATTAAAAAAGTATAAAAACTATATTCTAACTCTAAGTATTTTGTCAACTTAGAGGTAGAATATAGACGTTAGGGTAGACCCTGAACACTAGTATGAAACATTCCATGATATCAAAAGAAAACATACAAAAGGAAAAAAACTGGCCAAAGGACCATCATCCAAATCGGTCACGAGCCTTCGACATAACCGGTTGAGAGCCACAGCATTGCATTAACATACCGACGTTTTGTTGCAAAGTTGCATACCGGACAAAAACGCAACATGTCATTCCTGCATTTATAGCAACATGTTGCATACCGGCAAATATCCAATCTGGGCAAAATGTATACCAGCATTTTGGCAAATCAACAATAGGAGCATTTTGGCAGAAGCATAGCACGGCAGGCCCACCAAATAGGCAAAACTCCATACCGGCCAGACAAACAGCATATCGAACACGGAGTTCATCCATACCAGGAAAATGGGCCATGTTAGCATGACACCAAACCGGCATCCACAACGATCCTCTAAACCATGATGTAGAAGAAGGCATCAAGATATGAACCGGCTTTTTTCCACATATCGAACCACATGTCCAAACCTGCGTTTCGTAGCATAGCGTTGTAAATCACCAAAAGCCATCCCAGTGTTTGCTGCATACCGGGCAAAAAATACTCATAATAGCATTTCCAATCTGGCATTTTGTTGCATACCGGGCGAAAATCCATCTAGCCTTATGCTGCATACCGGGCAAAAAGCGCACACAGCCACCTTGGGGCATATCGGGCAAGGAGCAAACCGGCAATTTACTGCATTGGACCAACAAGTCATTTCGGCATTTATAGCAGTTGGTAGCATTCCTGCAAATATCAGGCATATGGGCCACGTCAGCATGACACCAATCCGGCCGCAACACCAAACCGAGCAAAGAACAAACATCAACCATACCGGGCGAATGAGCCACACCAGTAGGATACCCAACCGAGCAAACACAACCTTTCAACATCCACCAATCCAGGAGATACACCATGCCAGCAAAATGGACCAACTTTTCATTCCGGCATTTTGTTGCATTATGATGCATACCGGCTAAAATGCCATCCATCACAAACATGTGCAAACCAGTATAATCCGGCAATTTGCACCATTCCGAAAAATTGCTTAGCACCAGCAAAAACACCAAACTGGTAAGATCACCTAACCAACAAACCAGGAAAATTAAAGGCATACCATCCAAGCGAAAGCACCAAGTTGGCCGGTCAACTCGTTGGCCGGTCAAAAATCATTTCCAGCCAACTAATTGACCGGCCAGGAGCTTCCTCCTAGCGTGCCAAAATTGCACCTCTAATCAGGTTAGCCTGATGACTGGACAAAAGCAGCAAGCCTTCCATGCTACGCTGGCAGCCTACATGATCCTTGACCGATCATGTAAACCAAAAGCATTCACACATCCAAACAAATCAATAGAACCCCAAAAAACATATATACACCTAAACAGTAAGAACCTCGAACATCTCAGACTAAACAAGACATTGCGTTGCGTGCAACTTTAAGATCAGATTTAAGAGTCTTGATTTATTCATTAAACGATTTAGTCAATTTTTCAAATTCATACGTTTTATTCTCAAGTTTGGTTCTTAGCATAGCATTTGTGTTTTTAGTATCCAATAATTTTAGCTTTAGGGATGTATTAGATTTTTGGATTTTTAGATATTCTTTAAATAATTTATTGTATGCATCTTGAAGATATAATACTGAATTTTTGACTCATTTTTTGAGTCGTCAATCTAATCCACACTTTCTTCTAAATTTTTGTCATTTTTACACAGAGAGGACACAAAAACCATATATTTGGCTTGGCCTTCGTCAATGCATCTTTTCATATCTTCTTTTTATCAACGCTCAATGTCGCATTAGCTTTTAAGGTTTAACTTCATTGGCGTTTAAGATTTGAGCATTAAGTACAATACTTGCCAAAATCTTAACACTCATGACATTGAATTCCTTGGATATTTTTTGATTTGAAGTCTTTAATTTTGTGTCGGTCTTTTTTGTTGGATTTAGGTGATATATTTAAATTTACATTTGGTTTGTCAGATGAAGTTTTATTTTTCTTTAAGAGTTTTTTAAAATTCTTAACAAATAAGAAAAAATCTTCATCGCTACACGACTCATCACCGAAGTCATAATTTCTCTTGTCCCTAACCAATTTTAGAGCGATTGATTTATTCTTCATTGATTGGGGAAGTGTCTGCTCATATGTTTGGAGAGATTCTATAAGTTCTTCAATCTTTATTTTACCAAGATCTTTACTTTCTTCGATTGCCGTGACTTTAGGTCTAAATTGATAAGGGAACAATTTAAGAACTTTTCTAATAAGTCTACTTTTATAAATTCATTCTTCTAAATTAAATATGGAGTTCACAGTATCATTTAATTGTGCATAAAATACTTCGAATGATTCATCATCCTTCATTTGGATTTTTTCAAATCTAGTTGTAAGCATTTGTAATTTTAAATTTTTTACTAACTGTATTCCTTCATAGGTAATCTTAAGGATGCCCTACGCATCTTTCAAGGTCTCGCACATAGATATGTGTTTAACCTCTTTGGGGAATACAGCCATAAAAATGGCATAGAACTCCTTACTATCTCAATTGTACAAATCAAGTTCATCTTTTATTCATAATGCTAGAGTTTTCACTTCATCACCCGTAGTACTTTTGGGTTGAGTCCATCCAATTTGGGTGCTAACCCATATGCGTTCATCCATCGATTTGAAGAAGGCTCTCATACGAACCTCCCAATAGCCATAACTGCACCTATCAAAGAAAGGAGGAATGGATAGAGATCCACTCATATAAATTTAGATTGGAGGTCGTGGATTAGGGTCAGTCTCTGATACCAATTGAAGAAAACTTTTTGTTCCAAATTACAATACTATTTCGACCTCTTTTTAAATTTGCAAAAGCAGTAAAAATATAAATATTTAAATTTAGATGATATAAGTAATGACAAGCATAAAAAATAAAGCAATAAAGACGTATTTTTTGGTGATGGAAAAAAACTTGATAACTGTGACTATAGAGAAAAATCTTCCAAGCTTTAACGGTCAAAGAAGATATGCACTATAAAAATTAACTTACAGATTGGGTGGTACAGACGCACTAAACTAGCTGACTTGCTCCCGTCTTGTGGTCCCTAACAATGAATTCCTTAGATTTGCCTACGATAATGGAATTGGACACCTTCCGATTTTTTAGTCAATCTTTCCTCACGAATTGCTTGAATTACCGTATACCGTTGGATCTTATTATTCACGTCATCAACATCACTGCGAAGGTTAACCAGTGGAAAGAGGTGAAAAGGATAAAGTATGATATAGAGAGAAAACTTTGTCAATGGAACACAAATGTTGAAGTGAAGTTTTCTCAAAAGTAGAGCACAAAGATGAGAGAGTTTTTAAGGTAAAAACTACTCCAAAGTCATTCCAAAGCCCTAGGTTTAAAGTCATAAGATATGTACATATATGGAGCTTTAAAAAATTAGGTTAAATTATAACCATTGGAGGAATTTGCGCCGTGGTGCTCGAGCACGCAGTGAGCACTAGCTAGGATTTCACGGTCACACACAGCACCGCTCAAGGGCACATCGAGAGCTCCTTGAGCATTGCGACACTGGTTTTTGCGCTCGAGTGTGTGTTGAGCTATCTTCAGGCGCTAGGTTATTGGACACGGCACTCGAGCATGTATCGAGCTTGGCTTCTCGAGAATCAGCGCTCAAGTGAGATTCGAGCGTGCCTTAGCTCCGTCTACTTTGTAAGTAGAGCTCAAACGCAAGTTGAGCGACAGGTAGCCATGGTTACTAGGAGAGGTGTGATGATGATCCTCGAACGAAAATCTAATGAAGAGCTTCCAAACATGTGAAAATGCACCAATGAATGATCAAATAAGCAACTCGATATAGTCACAAAATATGCCAACACAAAATATGACCAACACAATAAATATTGTATGAAGTCATTAAATAATATCATAATCCGTAAACATAGCAATCTAAGCTCTTCATATTAATTTGATCTTTCAACACTGTTCACCTAATAAAAACTTATACATCTCATTTGAAGGGGTTAGAAAAAATAGTAATGAGTGAGCCAATAACTAATAAAATATATAATATAGTAAATGATCATATATACTTTTCATCGAAAACATATCAAAAAGATCAATGTATCAGATTTCAATGATATATCATGAAATCTTATAACAATTGCATGAATTAGCATATGCTAAATTTTTAGGTTCTTCTTTCCTTGTTCTTATCCATTTTAAGTCATCAAAACATGTTTAATTTTTATTTTTCTTAGAGACTAATGCAAGTAGGCCTTAGCAATTAAATGAACAGATAATCAAAACTCAGGTTATGTATATTTTCATATAACCAAATGCTATACGCTACTATTTAATACCTGTAGGTAGGCTGTTTATATATCACCATATAAATGAGGTCGAACTCCTATTCTCATCCTCAAATGATAGGTCTGGATATCGATATACTACTATAATATATCACGGCATATTATAATATACTACCTATTGAATAGTAACCTTTGTTCAATTCTTATCCTTAAAAAAATTC
>JAODPA010068922.1:0-10033 GCA_025585075.1 Nepenthes mirabilis | reverse complement strand
TAAAATAGGATCTTTAAGGATTATAATCTTGATTAAAATTTAATATTAATGTGATGCTATATCAATAAAATAAATAATCCATAAAATTAAAGTTTTTGGTAGATATCCGATGGGTCTAGATTGAAACTGGGCCAATATCAGCGAAGCCCAATTGAAGAGGTGCGGGTTTAACCGAACAGAAAGTCCCAAGCCCACCTATGGAGCCCAAAGAATCCTGATATGCGGCCCACATGGCGCATTAGATGAGTAGCCAATCAGCGTGCCCACTTGCCTGCGGAGGCGATTGCAGGTGGCGGGCGCCAGCTCAAAAAATGCCAGCCAATTGGAGTAGAAGTCAACATTGGCAAGCTGCAGCGCACGCTATCTACAAAACCACTCAACCAATCCTTGTACGAGTAGCAGATCAGGCATTGTTCATGCCCGATGACGGTCTCCTTGCCTCCACAAGGCGATAACTAGCACCGTTGGCCATCGCCAGTGCACAGCAGCCGACGAATCCTAGTAAGCCACTTGTCGGGGATTCTAGCTTTTAAAGCCTCCCTGAAGGAGCATACAAATACCCTTTCCTGCTAGGGGGAGAGGGGAGAGCACAATCCTAAGCCCAAACGGTGACCATAGAGAGCACAATCCTAAACTCAAACGATGACCAGAGATCAAGTATCCTATTCTTCACCCAACGTTCCAGGTTTAGAGGAGAAAGAATCAACTCTCTACCCTCGAGCTATCGCCATTTTTCGGTAAAGTTAGTAATCCACCCACAGTGATGTGACCAATGGAGCCCAGGCCTTCAAATATATCCGATTCACACTTCTCTCATTCATGTAGTTTTGCATTCTCGTCACGTTTACTCCTAAGCATGCATTCCTCCATTCATTGTGAAAGATTTTTAATTTGAGTGTCAGAGTATTTGCAGTGGGACAACCTCCCGCTATCCTTCTGACCTCTTATTTATAGTTTATGGTGTACAAATTTTAAGTTAACAGCGACGGAGATTAGACCCGATTCAAATCAACCCATAGCAGAAGGTTGGAAGGCTCGTACCACAACTGGGAACAAGGGACGAATCATTGATGCCGTATGTGGGAACAACGAAAAAAATCTAACCACAAATCCCAACGTTCACTCTTTTACTTTGAAGATGATTAGCATGAGAACGCAGGCTAGCACACCGGCGAGGGACACTGCCGCCCGCGGTGATGACCCCTCAGTGTGTAGCTGTGCTGGAGAGCAGCCCAAGCTTGACGTCCGCAAACTAGCTGCGGATGTGGATGATATCAAGCAGATGCTTTAGGTGCTTGGGCCCGTGTCGGAGCGCAATGGCTAGGAACGGCTCTCCCGGATCCTCAAGTGTCAACCTCCAAGAGCAAGAGACCAGGGAGGAAGGCCCCGGCTACAAGGACAACCAGGCTTGACAACACTGAGGCCCAGGCGGTCTCTAGCAACAGGGCCCAAATAACAACTCGATGCCTCTCGAGCGGACACACACAGGAAGAAAGCCCGTAGCAGCGGAACCCCAACAACTTTCGTAACGACAGAAGGCCCCCGACAAGAGGAGAGGGCTCATCCAGTACGCGACCAGCTTGTGCGGATGGTCGCCATGATCTGTGCAGCCCCCAGGGAAACTTTGAACTTCAGGACTTCATCAACACAAAGAGGAGCAGGTCTACCCCTCTAATAGAGGAGAAAATGGAGAAAATATGGCAGCACCTGTTCAAGGGGAGTTTAGACCACACGCGCTCGACCTATGGAGGCCATGGATATTCGGATGAAACCACTTCCCCTAAAGTTCAAAATGCCTCACGCCGCAGGAATCTGAATATGCTCTAGGCGAAGTCTACCTCGGCATATGCGACTCGTACATCAAAGGAAAAAACCTTGCATTCAAAATCATGCGGCAAGGCTTGCTTTGACTTATGATGAAGTGAGATGCCATGGACTTTGTCAAAAAGTGTAAGAGCTGCCAGGTCCACGGGTCCCTGACCCATCAGCCGTACACGGAGCTGCAAAGCTTGTAGTCTCCGTAGCCGTTCACGCAATGGGGGCTCGACATCCTCGGGCCCGCTCTTGGCCTCTGGACAGAGAAAGTTCCTCATCGTCGGTATTGACTAATTCATCAAATGGGTCGAGGCGGTTCCTTTGGCATGAATAACCAAGCAGAATGCAATGAAATTCGTCCGTTAGAACATCGTTTGTCGGTTTGGGATTCCCGAGGTCATAGTGAGGACACAGGGGGCACCTGGGTTGACGAGTTACCTTTTGTGCTCTGGTTGTATCACACAACCCCACGGGAACTTATGAGGGAAATGCCCTTTAGCCTCTGCTACAGGGCCGAATCGATCGTCCCCGTCGAAATGGGACTCCCTAGCCTTCGGGTCGAACACTTCGACCCCACTAGTAACTCTCAAAGGCTCAGAGAATGCCTAGACCTGCTCTTATAAGTTCGCGATATGGCGTGCCTCAGGACGGCGGTCTACCAGTAGCGTATCGCTAGGTATTACAATAAGCAGGTGAAGGCTTGCCTACTCAAGGTTAGGGATCTGGTCCTCCGTACTATAGAGGTGACGGGCAAGACCACCCATAGGAACAAGCTCTCGCCGAACTGGGAAAGGCTATTTCTTACCTCAATGATCCTTCGAAATGGAGTATAGAAGCTACGCACCTAGGATGGAAAACTAATCCCCCGGACTTGGAACACCGCCCACCTCAAGAAATACCACCAATAAAGTGTAGGAACGCCCAGGTAAGTCGTGCATACATGAATTGGAATGCTTGTACATGTAACACGTCTTCATAAATGAAATTGTTATTATTCCTGTCTGCTTACTTGATTGTTCATGCTTGCTTGCCATTTCTATAAAGTATAAATGGCCCAAACTGCTTCTAAGTCAAGAGGAGGGACGTTTGCCTGAAAAAAAAAACTTCGGCTTTGTGCCAAGTGGCTCACACGCGGTCAAATTCCAAACTTCGGCTCCGTGCCAAAAGGCCATCAGTGGTCGTGAAACCTTAGCTCCGCGCCAAGTGGCCCACATGCAGTCAAATTTTAAACTTTGACTCCGCCCTAAAAGGCCCTTAGCAGTCGCAAAACCTTGGCTCCGTGCTGAGTGACCCTCCCGTGGTTGAACCTTGAATTCTGGCTCCACGTTTGATGGCTCAGAGCAGCCACGAAACCTTGGCACCACGCCAAGCGGCCGAAGCATGGTCGAACAATTAGGCCAAGGGGCTCCAAAAGCTCCCAGTAAAGAGGCCATCAAAACCTTAGGGAGCCTAAACAGCAAGCATGCAACGATCTTCTTATGAGAAGAGAGCACCTTTAGTCAACGACGGTCGGTTGGCTTGGAACATACACACAAAAGCGATGACGCCCCAAGCAAGGCCGAGCACCAAGACGGTGTTGTGCATGCTATGGCCTAAGACCTAGAGTTTGGCTACTGTAGCCTCAAAACCCAGTTGGCCCTCGAGAAACTCCATTGGGCATGTGACGACGTCTAATCCACTAGACAGAGCATCCCCTACTCGCGAGATGCAACGACATTCTCAACTGAAAGACGAGCACAATGCAAGAGGCTCCGGAAACGAGTATTGGTGACAATAGCAAAACAGCTTAGCCAATACAATGATAAGATCCCTGTCACGAGAAAGAAAGCAAGGAGAAGAGAAAGTATCTTTTATTCAAATCAAAGATTACAAAGGCCTTCTTAAGAAACTATATACACAAAGGATGAACGAAAGGCCAATGTCTTATGAGCACGGGGGTCGTGTCTCCTCCGGGTAGTCAACCAATTGCGAGTGATCATTGATCCCATCACTGTGAGGATCGAGGATCCTCATAGGAACATTCGAAGCTGCAACAGAGACTATGCGACGACACATGCGTATGTCGTCCCAAAACCTTGCATCTAGAAGACGGGTAACCTCCTCCGGAGAGAGCCGAACTTGTGAGCCAGCATCAGCTCGGGTGCATTGCTCCCGCAAGCTAACAATGAGACCCTCTGTTGTCTACAGATCACCTCTCAGCCGCTCGGACTGCTGTTTCAAGGTGGCTACCTCATTCCTCCAGTGTTGCTCGACCGCTCACTCACCCTCCTCTTGAGTCGGGCAAACGCGCTTGTCACGTTGAACGACAACGGTGTGGAAGTGGCCGACTGCATCCAGAGTCAGCAAAAGATAAAGAGGAACAAAACATCTGTAAGTCCTAACCAGGCAAAGAGCACCACACAAAGGGAGTCCGTGAACAAAATCTCCTGCTTGATGAGCAAAGGCATCATACCTCAATGAAGGCTACCTCCATGGCGCTAGGGGTCCCCCACACAGCTCCATGATTAGAGACGCCTGGGGGCTTCGGCAGCTTGACCACGTCAACTGTCTCACCCTCTGGCGCCCCATTGACTGCAATCCCATCAAGGGCCTCCTCGGGCAGGACAACCTCATCGGCCACCTCAGGACCAAGGGCAGGCGGCTTAGGTGGTGCACAAGGTGAAATCTTGACCTCCTCCGGAACATTCGGGAGTGCAGCAGCAGGCCTCGAACTAGCTGTCGCAATGGGCTCTATCGAGTAGGTCTCTAGCTCCTCACCGCCAGATATGGCCGCTCCTCCAAAAGACTCAAATGGAAGCTCACCGGTAAGGAGTGCTGCCTTAACCTCAAATAGGGAGCCCGATGCAGACCCCTCTCCGGAAGGAAGATCAACCACAGGGATGCCATACTCCACTAAGGCAACGGCTAGAATAGGAGATTAGTCTGTAGCTTCCTCCAACAGCGGAGGCTCTGGCTCATGGGTGGTGACAGTAGCCGCGGTTGGCGACAACGAGGCAGGCTTGGAGGACTAGCCCAACGCAGCTGGCAACGTCAAAGCCCTCCTCCTAGTGGTGCCGCCAGCTTCTCTTAGCCTCTTTAAAGTCACCATGTCCTCATCAAAAGAAGACTCCAATGATAGTTACAAGTCACCTCGCTCGGGTAACTTTCTAGGCGGATCCCTCAAGACCAAGGCTCTAGCCTTCCTCTTCTGGGTGACGCCTGCTGCTGCTCTGCTCGCATGATTCTAGCCGACAGCTGCGAACATCTCCGGTATCAAATAATACCCTTGCTTGGCAAAGGTCTCTATCGTGGTTTGTATATTGTTGATGAGATCTTTCTCTTGCCTCATCTCCTCCTCACTCACGCTCTCAAAAAAGAAGTCGCTCACGGGGCCTCACACTGTCAAAAACTCTCATTCTAGAGGGAGCGCTATGAAGAAGTAATGATTCTTCTAGTTTTTCACAGAGTTAGGGTTTGTCCCCCGAAAGCTGAAGCTCGCGCAAGGAGACATGGAGAGCCAATCGTCCGTTTGGGAAAAATGAAAGATTACCTTCAGCGAGCGTGGGCTAAATGCGCCACCGTGAAGCCTGACGAAGACGCACATCACCACCAGATAAGGGATGGTGTTGGAGTGAAGCCAATCCACGGGAACTTTAAGTGCAACAAAGAGGCCGTATAGATCAAGCTCCATGGGAAAATGGAGGCCGCCTCGCAAGTGGTGCTCATACACTATGATGAATCCCTCAGGGAGCACGTTTGCCCGACCCTCCTCTTCAGGAAGGAGGTGGATCCAGTCGCTCAGAAGGTCATAATCCACACTCAGAGCAGCGACGGTGCTCGACAAAAGGACCGACCTAATATTGCTTACTTTTGGTGACCCGATGAAGGAGAGCCTTTCTTCTTTGTCATACTTGGAGCAGGCAAATGGCGATGTGTGAAGAACGGAAGTTGGTGCCCTTTAAATAGGCAGTGCTTGGGAAGGTGAAGCAGTGTCACATGGGAAAATGCAAAGGACGCCCGAAGTGATGGCCATGACACGCGTCCCCTCAACGGGACGTAGTAAGTCAATCCAAGGCATCCCATCATGGCGCCTAATATACTGCCACCCCACTCATGCCACGGCCGCCTGCCAAATCCCCATTGTCACACCCGCATTTACTACGACAATACAGGCCATCAGAAGCAATGGTGTTAACCCTTTCGAAATTCGGGACTAGTAGGGCAAACAAGTCATCCGAACGCAACAAATTGCTCAGTCAGTAAAGAAATATTATTAAGTAATTTCACTAATAAAGTTTCTTTATAGGAAAAGTCAACTAGTGGTCACAAAATACAACTGTCTACCCCCTCTGGGGTTGGCATGATTGGGAGTCATGAACTCTATCAGCTCTAAGTGCGTCTGGGCACCTAAATTCCAAGAGTCCAAGAGGTTGATGAGAAAGCCCAGTATTACTAGCGAAGCTATTCTCTAGCTAGGCTGAATACCTTCCTAGAACCTGCTTTTCAGCAGGGGAGCCAACTCTTTCGGCCAGATTCTTGGCCTCAGCTTAGCCTCCTGCCAAGCATGGACGATGTGTTCCTCCTTAAGCCGCACCCAGCATCGCTCGAGTTCCTCTTGAAGAGCAACGATCCAGCTTTGAGCCTGCGAGTTGGCGTCGGCCAGCTGCGACGCTTTTGCCTCCGCCTCCAACCATGCTTGCTCGAAGTAAGCCTCTCGTGCCTGAGTCTGTTCAATCTCGCCAACAGTTACCTGCACCCAGGCCTCCATATCCTCCACTACCCTTAGGACATGGCAGAGCGGCGGACTGGCTCCCCCGGGCCTTCAACATCGAGAGGAGTTTGATGCCTCGTTGGATTCAAAGCATAGCGGTGCCCTCAGGAACCTCGTCAACCCAATGACCGAAGGCTCTAAATGGTAACCCTCTACTGCCACCGCGGTGGGCATAGCCTTGTCATGGCCCCTCAACGCTTGCTCTCCCCATCGAGATTCCTCGGTGGGAGGTTCAAACTCTGAAGAAGAAGACAACCTTGCCATCAACTTCACCACAACAAAAAAGAAGGAAGGGAACAACTGCAGGCTCAGATTTCACGCCTCCAAGTGACTAAAGGATGCCAGACTTGAAGGGATTCTTGGTGCTTAAATAGCCAAGGCTTCCCTAAGGAGATAACGTCGTTTAACTAAGGGAGGGCATTTCAACACCCAAGAAAATTCCTCCACATGGCAATGCCCTAAAATATCGTGCCTTTTCAAGGAAGGTCATTATGACGAAACAACCCTGTAGTTCTCTGCGTATTAAATACAGGTGATCCTTGATTGACGCACCCTCTATCAATGTTGATTAGCCAGGCCAGGCATGATACGGACAGCGCAAGCTTACAAAATGTTCTCACCAGACCATCCCGACAAATGCTAAAGCATGGGCTCGAGAGATGGCACTAGCGAGGACGATCGAAGGCAACTGGACGTTCATGACAAGCAAGCAATCGAGCATGTATGGCGGCGAGAGGGACCCACTGCCCTTGAGTCATAATGGGCGAAGCAATGAAAAGAAAATTCAATGACATCAAATATGAAAGGCAAACTACTACTTTTATTCATTGAAGCTGTTCTTTACAAAGTAAAAAGTTCACATCAGCAAAAGTGCAAAAGAGAAAAAAATACAACAGAGTACAAGAAGCTCAAGATAACGACCCACCAGGGCGACTGGCCTGAGGAATGTAAGCACATCAGCTCATTCTTGTAGCATCACCCCAGTGCTGATTCTGCTCTCGGACGGGCATCGTAGATGCCAATCCCACACCTACGACGTGACAGGGTCCACTGTAGGCGAAGAAAAGGCATCAATTAGGAGTCCCGCTATGGCTGCAACTTGCTCGCATGCGCCCCAAGGGGACTCCGGGTTTTGCCTCCTCTCCAGGAAGCATATATGAACCACTAGTGGCGGTAGGAGACAGCGAAGGCACGCTATCGAGAGAACAGATTCTCCTGAAATGGCATGCCAGCCTCGCAACATCCCACCTACGGACTAGAGTCCTGTCTAACCCTAGAGGAGGCACATGACAATAGTAGGATGGCCGAGCCACCCTCGTTACAACGAGAAAGCATCCACAGAAAGGGTGTGATGACACGCTTCAACAACAGCACCAGATCTTCTACAAATCCATCCGATTCCCTTATAGGACTCCATAGGGCGCAGGGCAAGCCAAGGACTTTGCATTGCTTCACCGACGAATGGTAAGTGTGGGTCACTCAAGCTGATAAACCCACTAATTTATAGCCGTGCCAAAGCCCGACAAGCTCCCAAAGAGGCACGCCACCCAATGGCCGTCAATCAAAAAATTGAAAAGCCATTTATGTAGAGCCGATCATCAGACGGCGAATCTTTCCTAATAGAGCACCGAATCCCTACATTGCCTCTGAAAGGCTGCATATTCGCATGGGGAAGGAACGACGCCATGGGGAGACGAAGACCAGCACATCTCGAGGAAGCTCACACGGACAACCAGTGGGACCCACCTTAAACATGCTAGGCCCCGGCAGTGGGCCGTTTCTAGGCATGAGGGGGCTAATGATGGGTCTAGATCGAAATTGGGCCAAGATCAGTGAAGCCTAATTGAAGAAGCACGGGTTCAACCGAACAGAAAGTCCCAAGCCCACATACGTAGCTCAAAGAATCCTGATACACGACCCACATGGCACCCTAGACGAGCAACCAATCAGTGCACCCACTCGCTTGCGGATATGATTGCACACAGCGGGCGCTAGCTTAGAAAATGCCAGCCAATGGGAGAAGAGGTCAACGCTGGCAAGTCGCAGCGGACGCCGTCCTCGCAGCCACTCAACCAATCTATGCACGGGCAGCAGACCAGGCGTTGTTCACATCTGACGACGGTCTCCTTGCCTCCACAAGGCGACAACTAATGCCATTGGCCACCGTTAGTGCACATCGGCCGATGAATCCCGACAAGCCACTTGTGGGGGGTTCCTGCTCCCAAAGCCTTTCTGAATGAGCTTACAAATTCCCTCTCCTACTAAGAGAAGAGGGGAAAGCACAATCCTAAGCCCAAACGGTGACTAGAGATCAAGTATCCGATTCTTTGCCCAGCATTTTAGGTTTCGAGAAGAAAGAACTAGCTCTCTTCCCTCAAGCGACCACCACTTCTTGGCGTAGTTAGTGAGTCACCCAAGCAGTGCAACCAATGGAGCCCAAACCTTCAAATACATCCCACTCACACTCCCATCATTCCTGCATCTTTGTATTCTCGTCACGTTTACTCCTAAGCATACATTACTTCATTCATTGTAGAAGATTTCTAACTTGAGTATCGAAGTGTTTACAGTGAAACAAACTTCCGCCGTCCTTTAACCTCTTATTTGTAGTTTGTGATGCGCAGATTCCAGGTTAATAGCGACGGAGGTTGGACCTGATTCAGATCGATCCACAGCGAAAGATTGAAATGTTCTCTAATCCGTACCACAACCAAATATCAGGGACATATCAATATCTAATTATTAAAGTTACATACTCATATGATGTTTTAACTAAACAATTTATATTTATTTTGTATTGTTTAAACATAGCCATCATTTCTATAATTTTTTTCTTAATTTAACAACTTTTTTTTTCGGTTAGTCATATTTATCTATTGAGTATTATTAAAGTGATATTAGCAAAATCTACCCAAAAATTCGGCAGAAATTTTCACAAATTTAAATAGTGGATTTAGTCATTTCACAATCAAAAATGAATGAAACCGCCTTAGGTTTCTATCAATACTAATGAAAAAAGTCCACGAAAAGGGATTTATAATAGGATCCATCGTCTTAATAGGAATTCTTGTAAAATTAAAAACTTAAACCTCAATCTATAGATAGTCAAGATATTATGTAATTAATAAATTAAACAGTAACATTTTGTGAATAATAAAAGTGATAAAGTGAATGAAATTAAAAAAATAACAGATGGTTCGTGTAACTTATGAAAGATTTAGGCATCGCTAGTAGTTTTTTTTTTTTAATTATTTTTTTATATTGGAGATTATAATTATAAATGTTAGTTGAGTTATAAGTGGGCCCGATAAAAAATGAATTCCTTGATCGGTTCAGTTTGATAAACTCAAATTTTTATGGAGTTTGGTACAAATATATTGATCTTATAGACATGTACTATCCAAAAATTGGACATAATTAAATTTTTGGGTAGAGCACTGTCAAGGATAAAAGTAACTGGTTTAGGCC
>JAODPA010068920.1:0-10034 GCA_025585075.1 Nepenthes mirabilis | reverse complement strand
GAATTTATATTTTCTCCAACCAAACGCTACCTTACATATACATACTTTTCACCTTCCTTTTCCCTTTTATATTTTTCCACAGCCGCTCCTTACTATCAATGTTTGAGAGGTAAGTTTACATCTCACTTCCCCTCCACAAGTGATGAATGATTCCCATTTACGCTCCTTGGTCACAATAGAGATTAGTAACTATTATTGTTTTTTCATTCTTTTTTTCGTGTCTCAACAACATGCTTATTACCTAGATTTTTTGGTGAACTCGTTATGTTTGAATTCTAATCCAATTGGATGTTATATCCTTTCCCAAATGTTGAAAAGAAGATGATTATAATTAGATATTCCTCGCCTTCTTATAACAGAATTGGCGGCCTGATTACATATCACTTTTTATGGAGAAACTTGTTTTATGGAAATCAGTCAGTAATAGACTTGAAACGGCAATAGCTAATGCATCTGAGACAGAAAGAGATGGAGAAAGGAAGAAGGAACAGCAAGAGGAGGAAGCAGCGGAAGCTACCCAAGTGTTTTTGGATAGTGAAACTGATGAGCCAGACAGTGAATGATTTCCAAGGGCAATTTTTGATTGAAACGCTAAAAAATGAGTTAATAGTTCATGGTGTGCACTACCCTCAATTTCATGGAACTCTACGTTAGCACGTTTAAAATACCCTTATAAGCCACAAGTTTTATGGAAATTATCAATTTAAGTAATCTTTTGCATTGTGGACTAATCTCCAATGACAGCTGACGTTGAATCTATGAGGGTTCTTATTTCTGATTCTTAAAAGCTTTTTTTTTTTTTTTTTTTTGGGTGTGTGTGTGTGTGTAAAATGCATAATTTGTAGATTTTATTAAGAATATTTTTTGGGTATTCTTTTAAAAGGTTTTTAAATTGAAAATTGTTGTGAGAATGAGAATAATTTGCAAAAATTATTACGGATATCTTAAAAGATGGGGTGCTAATTGAAAAGCCAGAGTACGTGAGCGACAATGATTTTCTTAGTCGTATAATTCTCCTGAATGTAAAGTGAGTTCCGTTATTTATGTTTTCAAGTAATTTATAATTCCAATTAAAATGAAAGTGGTGGAGGAGGGTATGTTTTTAAGTATAATTGATACTGGAATTTTTACATTAAAGTGCTAAAATTCAAATAGCTAGCAATATATATATATCAACTAAATTAAAATTAGCAATATTTATGCATCAAAGACACAATTAGCTTGCAAGTAGACCCAAATCAGTATCTGTACATCAACGGTTGAAATTCATTATAGGTCTGATAGGTACTGATATTCGGAACTCAGATAAATAGAGCTTAAAAAGTCGAGCTCACGTCCAAAGGTCCTACAAGGTAGATTTAGTACAACGAACAGAGTTGGCTTTAGAAGCTCAAAGACTCGGACCCGTGTCACAAAAGGCCCACAAAGCTTATTTAGCCCAGGAGGCTAAATAAGCTCAAGAGGCCCGAGGACTTATATCCATGTCCCGAGAGACCCAAGTAGCCAATTTAGTCTGAGAGGCTAAATTGCTCTTAGAGGCTTGAGGATATAGGTTCTCGCCCCAAGAAGCCCAAATAGCTGCACTAATTCGAGAGACTAACTCAACTTGGGAGGCTCACGGACTCCGTATGAGACCAAGTCCCCAATAAAGCCCCAAGGACATTCAATGCTAAATGCTTGCAGACTTGTAAAGGCTAAGAGCCTCTATCAGGGAAGAGAATTCTGAGAAGTCCCCAGCGACACCAGTACAGAAAAGGAAGCTCAGGATGACTGAGAGCGCCAACTCAGAAGGTTGACTTTTCCTAAAGCACGTGCAATTTCTACAACACGCCATCTGTATAGGGAATGATGACCTACAGAGCACACACAAAAGAGATGTTACACTAAGTTTGCATGCACACAACACCTTTAACACAATATGATGGATTTGCAGGGTTGGTGGCAGGTTCTCCTGCACATAACAGTGCCACATGGACACTCCCCATGGGAAGACTCACCCATATATACACACCGTCTAAGTATCTGGAGAAGGAGGGGAGATTGGTACTTGCAACGCACTATAAAAATCTCGTAGAGAGAGAGAAAGAGAAATAGAAGAGAAAAAACAAGAAGCTCCTTTATGCACTGCTCCCACTTTCTTCTATAAACATAACCTCATTGTACTAAAAAAAAGATGGTGAAATCCTTCTTAGATCCGGAGTCCCATGATTTTTTTTTTCTCATTCAAGAGATAGTTTTTCATATAAAATCTTGTGTATTATCGTTCTCTTCGTCTTTCTCTGTACCTCCTATACTACTTCATTAGCCTAGTACATCTCACCACGTATTTTGTGTTGCACGAGTTCCATTCGAGTGCGCCTGGAAGATCCACGGACTCATTTGAATTTTCGTCCGTATAGTGGTCGGAATTCAAGAATGCAACATTGGCCTCGTCTGTGGGAAGCGACTAAAAGTTAGGTTAACACATTTTTCATAAGTTTTCAGAGGTACTTTAGAAGTTAGAGAATGATGGACACACGAGCACAGGCCAGTACGTCCATCCAAGATACGACATCCTGCGGCAACTGCCTCCCAATAGGTAGCAGGATGGGTGACCATCCAGGCCCTTTTGTACAGGCATTGGCAGTAAAAGTGGACGATCTCTCAAAAGCTGTCCAAACCCGCTGTTCAAAACTGGACGGGCAGTTAACGAGAGCGCCACCCAAAACCTCCCAAACCGCAATATCTCAAAAAAGGGGAAGGAAAAGAAGTATCCCAAGAAGCAAGCTAGCAAGTGTGATGACCCAGAGACACAGGTTGCCTTGAGCAACAAAGTCTCACTGCAATTTGAAAGTCGCTTGGGTTCTCGGATCCAAGAGGGTGGCCTAGAAAGGCCAGATCCTCGTCACTCTTGCTTCAATCAAGAGGCTACCTTTCAAGATGGATCCTCTTTCAGAGGGATCCTTGCAAAAGAAAAGAGCCGCACGGAGCAAAAGGCTACGCAAGCTTCTTGCGAGTTAAGAGATTACCTCAACGAAAAGAAGGTCGCGGCTCAACCTCAAATAAAGAAGAAGTTTAAGAAGATCTAAAAACAGGTCTTTGGAGGAGGGACCAACAAAGCAAATAGGCCAAAAGGTGAAGAGGATTTTCACCCGATGACGGTGGAAGGAAACAGAAAGAGCGGAGACCATCAGGATTCTCGAGAATCGTCAAAGCAGCACAAATCTGAGCAGGTTGTTCAAAGGATGTTCAAGCTTTCGAACTTGACTTCCTTGAATGATTCGCATACCAATATTGTGAGGCAAATCTAAAATGAAGAATTTCTGAAATGGCCTAAGGCGTTAAAGAATCCATATTAGGGCAATCAGACAAAGTACTGCCACTACCATCACCGTTGAGGTCATGATACTGAGAGCTACCGGACGCTACAGGTGGAGATCGAAAGGCTTATCAGATAAGGCTACCTCAACCATTTCCTACAAAGATTCGGATAAGTTTTTGAAACAGTAGGATATGGTGAAGCGGACTAGCCAAGAGATGAAATGTCATAAGCGTAATATACCCTCGACCAACCCAGACGACAGCGCGCAAAGGTTTCGAGAAAGCCTAGACGTGCTTGAGAAAGTTTAAAGCATGGCAAGGCTGCGGAGAGCCTCTTACCAGCGGGGAACAACCGAACATGCCAATAGTCACGTAAAGGGACGGAGGACTTAAGCCCACAAGGGCCACAAGGCTAATCTGGCCTAAGGGACAAAGTTGACACTAAAGGCCCGAGGATTTGAATCCACGTTCCAAGAGGTCCGAGAGGCAGATTTGGCTAAGAGCCTAAATCAACCCAGGAGGCTCGAGGACTCAAGTCCACATTCCAAGAGGCCCAATGAACTTATTTGACCAAAGAGGTTAAATTGGCCTTAGAGGCCCGCGGACTTTGGCACTTGTCCCAAAGAATACTGTCAATAAATGAATGTGTAAATAGCCAGGTAAGGCAAAATGCATCATGCAATATGCTATAACACGTTTTATAGATATTATGAAATTCCTTTAACTTGTTTATTGTCTTACATTTTATTGAATATTTGCATGTCATCTTATTGATATATAAGATCTAGACTGCTCGTAAATCAAATGAAAGTAACATTTTCACTTACTCTAAAACTCAGCTGTGTTTAAGCGGTCTAAGAAGTTGTATTTAAAACTTGACTGTATTCGAGCGGCTCAAGAGGCCGTACTTAAAACACAACTGTATCCGAGTGGCCGAAAAGGCCAAATTTAAAACTTGACATGATATCAAGCAACCCTAAATGTTGAACTTAAAACTTATGGGGCTCAAAATAGTAAGCATATAGCAATCCTAGAGGTAGTATCTTCAACCTAAGATAGTCAAAAGGTTCAGACATTAAATTAGTATAAGACTAAGTTTCTTTAACAGTATGTCATAAAGGAACCAAACATCCGAGCAGTCCGAGAAAGACAAACAAGATGTTTGCACTTAAACAATATAAATTTTATTCATAAAGTTAATATGTGTACAACAAGACACATTAGGGAGTGAGGTTCTTGGCTGCTCCGAGGATCTTGGTTGTCTAGAGGACTCTGACTAGCTGGACGATCCTGATTGTGAAAACTCAGGAGACTTCCAGCGTGGTGGGAGACCAATCAAGTCATTCTTACGTTGGGCATTGGAGTTCCTTAGATCAAAGAGAGCAATGAAAAATCCCGGGACCAAAAGCTTCATGACCCGACAGCACATCTTTACGGAATCCCAGTACTTGTGCTCCAGAGCTGGCCCAATGTCCTCAGGCTTCAACGAAATCCTAAGCTCCTATTCCAACAGGAGATTATACCCTCAAAGGACAACGTGCAGCCTCTCCTGCTACTTTAGTTGCCCCTCGAGGGAAGAAATGTGGCTCTCAGCGTCAGCAAGCCTGAGCTCTAAGCTTTGGACACGTTCCCCCAAAGACCTTGAAGCCTCTAGCTCTACATAAACCTGGGCAACCTCACAAATGATCATGCCAAGGCTGTTGGCCATCTCCTAAAACTGTAGAAAGCAAGGCAAGTGAGTAAAGTATGGATATAAGATAACAAAGCCTGAAGGAGGATAAAGGAGTACCTTGCTCACAAAAGAACTCTCGGAAGTGCTCTCCTCTCTGGGAGCTTCTGGCTCCTCAGGCTCTGTGGCCGCGGTCTCCTACACTACATAAACCTTAGCCCTGGTCTTGGACATAAAAGCAGCTTCATCCAAACTTAGGGGCTCAGTCGCTTCAGAATGATCCTTGGCTCTAGTCTGCACTTCAACTGTGCGTGAAGTCCCCATGTTGTCGTCGACCAGAGGCTCCTCAGCGGCCACGAGCAGAGTCATTATTGGACTGCAAGATAGGGGAGCTCGGTAGTCTCAGCAACGAGCTGCTCTACAGCATAGCTCTACTCAACCTTAGTAGCATCAGCAGTCGTTGTTGTCGTTATCATCGCTGCTTCCTTAGCTTGAGTCGTCTCAATCTCCCTCATAGCTTGTCCCTCACCAGTGTCCTCGAGTGGATTATCAATCCAATCCGAGACCTCACCAGTGAACTCTGAAGTTATATCAGGCATTGGCTCATTAAGTGGAGGCTGGACAACAGGTGACTCGGCAGGCTGGACCACAGGCTTAGAAGGCGGCCCAAAGGGCTCAGCAGTAGTTGAAGGTCCGACACCCTCAGCTCCTAGGACTAGCGCCGCTTAAGAAGGTCTCAGCCTCCTCACGAGAGGTGCAATCACCAGGCGGGCCTAATAAGAAAAAACGGCCCAAAGTCCAGAAAAGTCTAAACGCGTGTTGACGGTCAACGCTAGCATTAGCCGCATGGAGCGCCAACCAGGTGGCCAACGCGCTCCCTCAAGATGATCAACATTCCTATTGACCAGAAGCACTGTAGCAGTAGGTCTCGAAAAGACATAAAACCTAATATGGGCTAGGCCCAATTTTGCAGACGTTTCCATACACGACAAGCAAAGTCATTTTCTTGATTTCACACCTTTCTTAAAACCAATCTCCTCTAAAGAAGGCGTTAACTGATTCAGCACCCTTCCTATGAGGAAAGCACCAGATTCTCTCTTCTTCCCCACGATGGAGCCTAATGGTAATAAAAGCACAGAAGGAAGTCAAATAATTTGGAGACCCGTTACCCGATCAGAAAGAAACGATCCCATCAGATTGCGCCAGTGAAGCCTTCCTGCTCAAGGAAGGCCGCCCAATACGAGGCAGGCATGCCTTTTTGGCCAAGGAAGGTCGCACTCATCACCGTCTATATAACCCCGCAGAGTCGCCACTCCGGAGGACACGATCTGAGACACGAACACAAATGCAAAAATACAACGCAGTGCCACTACAAAAATCCTTGAGCATACTTATGCTCGTACTTAAGTGAACAATTGCTTACTTTGCTAATCCAACTCCAAGCCTCCAGATTTCAGAGACTTCACCCGCTCCTCGAGATCCATCCTTCTAAGCTTCCATGCTTTCAGGACGTAACCTCCCACTTGTTCCCTGCGAACATCAAGTTGGGAAACCATACTCTCGACAAGTCACGGGAACGTCTCTAACATCTAAAGGCCAACACACCCCCCAATCTTAATCACGCTCCCTATTTCGTTTTACATTTCAGTTTACCTTCTCAAAGTTCGAAGGGACTGTTTGATATGGACGATAATTTAGTATTAGATTTCTCCTCGATTTTCGAGGATTTTACGTACATTGTATTTTATTTTACGTAATTGTTATACGATATCCCTATTTCTAATTTATTTATACAGTTTTATACGATATTGATACTTGTTGAGCTCTAGGCTCACGTTCTTATATTTTATCCATTCAGACCAGTGACTTGGATACGCTTGTAGGAGTTCAGATGTGATCTGACGTAGCATATCTCTATCGGCGAGTGAAGATATTTATATTGGTATGTTTCTGATTTTGAGGATGTGTTATGATTATGTCTTCGACCGGATGATGATCCTGATCTTTGTATGGGATATATTGGAGTTATTGCATTATATCGATGAGTTGTTATTATATTCAATACCTCCCTTGCGATTATGGATAGTAGATCGTGTATTATATTTGTCCGAATTTATATCCGATGAGATCTTGTACGAGTTTTATTTTATCGGGTCCTATATGTGTATGACTATCACAGCCTAGTTGAATTTTTATGGTTGATGAAAATATTATTATCGATTTTATTTTGACCTGTGTATATTGTATTTTTGGGTTGTAACAACTCAATTTCCATTACATGTGTTAACGAATCTTCTTACATTATCATATCGTTCTATTATCTTAGAAGATATCTAATTTGAGTATCAAAGAATATATCGGAGTACGAGTCACGCTAATCCTCTAACCTTTTATTCATTCGTTGTATTGCGTAAGGTCCAGATTCAAAGAGACGGGAACCAAATTTGTTCTAGTTCTACCTGACGCGGAATATCGAATAACTTCCTAACCATGCAACAACTCGAATCCAGGAACATATTATATGCCTTTATATTTAAAAAATTTTTATTTAGAAAATAATATTTAAAAAAAATGTGAGGCTTTTACATTTTTTTTAGTTAGTTAAATTATAATAAATTAGATAAGAAATCCCATAATTTTATATTGATAATATTTTACAACAGAATATGGTGATTACGGGTGCCTATTCTACAAAATAGGCCAAAGTTTCACATTTTCTGTTCATTTGATATTAGTCGTAAAATTTATTAGCACGATGGCAATTCACCATTTGCATAGGTGACATTCTAGAAATTCTAATGCCTAGCTTTGACACTGCCTTCAAAATTGAAAATCTATTGAACCTTATCAACGTGATCTTACTTACAATCATTTGTATATATTTTATTTTATTTTTGAATAGTTAAATACTAGTAATAATTGTAGGATGATGCATGGTAACTAACAAATCATAATTGTGGAAAGCAGAAAAACCTGCGCTCTTGGGCAAGAGACATAAATATAGAGAGGGAGGGCATACAACGCAAGAGTGGTGGATGGGTGGGATTGTTATTATTTTAAAAGGCATAAAATCTCATCATAAAATTTCATTTTTCCCTCACTATTTCTCTTTTTATGATATTTTTTAATGAAGCCGAGAGAAATGATCTGATCCAATACAAAAATCTGCGAACTCAATGATAGACCTAGAAAGCATCTGACCCACAGGCTTATGGGCCGATCAACATTTTCATTGACACAAACAGTGTCCCAACTGGCTATGACCCAATCCGGGCAGCCCAAAATGCTCTCCCCATACGCTAAAGATTACTTACCTTAACCAACAAGCACCCTGAATATTGTCCCAAATCACGGTCCTTCCAAGAATGGTAATTTCCATTTTAGCAGATTTCTCGTAATGACAGCCACAATACTCATCGCATATAATGTCTCTTCAAAGAGGGAATAAATCTCCTAATTGATTAGGGTTGCCTTAATCGGTGCTTGTGATCCCTTCGCCAGTCCATCAAATCTGCACAAGTCAGCTGGTAGTTAGCCTTGACACCCAAACAATGTTGAGTTGGTTCAAAACCTATAAAAGACCATTCAAGCAGACTCTAAGGGTATGCTTACATTTTCGTTCAAATAAACACACCAACACTACTTCCAAGAGCTCTTAAGAGACCACCCTCTATCCGTAGAGCCTCCTGAGAATTCCTTCACAATTCTTGCCTCCTTAACCACAGAGTGGCTTTCCGCGAGCGCATCACCACAAAACGGCTCCCCACAAGTGCATCACCACAAAGTCATTCCGCATCGAGGACAACTTTCTAGTTAAACTCAAAAACCCACTTTCTTGCATATTCATTCATACCTCGTTATCCTTATATCTTTCACATTGTGAGAAAAATTATTGATTTGAAGGTCGAAAGATAAATCGAAAAGCGAGTCCCACAAATCCTCTAACCTCTTATTTTTAAATTATAGTATGTAGGATTCAGACTATGGAGTACAGAGATCGGACCTACTTCAATTTGATCAGAAGATACAGTGACACCCTAATCAGTTAATAACTCCGATTCAGGACGCATTATTTTCATCATCCAACAACATAAAACCTCATCACCGCCATTCTTAATTTACACCGTTGTCAAATCCTCAACCTTAACAACGTTGTTAGCACCCAAATTGATCTTAAAAAATGGAATAAAAAATAAAAAATGCAGCACTGTCCTTAGACATCATTGCCACTGTATTAGGTCGCCACCGCCTTCTTCAACTCCTCAATCTTGTCGCTGCCACTGCATCCATGTCCCACTGCCATTGTCTCAATTCGTTTAAATATTTTCATTTTGCTTTTTTTATTATAAAAAGCTTTCAATTTTTTAAATTAACTATATCAACTGTTGGTTATTCTTCGGTACTCTTTAATTGAATGCACTATCGGAGCTCAATCCTTCATTTTAAAATCACTCCTCAATCGAACACATTACTGGAGTTCAATTCTCTATCTCAAAGCCGCTCCACAGTAGAGCATACCACCGGAGCGCAATCATCCATCTCTAAATTGATTCCCAGTCAAGCGTACTATTAGAGTTTAATCCTTCATCTCGAAGTCGTTTTCCAATTGAGCATACCATTGGAGCTCAATCTTGCATCTATAAGCCGCTCTCCAATTGAACGCACTTATCGAAACCCAATCCGTCATCTCTAAGCCGTTCCTCAGTCGAACGTATCCACCAGAGCCCAACTCTCCACTAATACTCAATTTCCTAAGACATGCATTTACACATTATTTATTTATCATCATATCTTTCTATTTACTTGAGAAAGATTTCTAATTTGAGCGTTATAATATATATTAAAAAGTGAACCCTACCATCATTTGACCTCCTATTTATTAATTATGGTGTGTAGAATTCAGATTCATTTGTTAATTCGGATCAAGCGGACATATCAGAAACATTCCAAATTTGATTAGTTGTTTGATGTTTTTCCAAACATCTGTACCATGGCAATGAGAAAATAGAAAAACTATTAGGTGTTTCTAAATTTTTGAAGTCTTTGTCAAGTGATGGTTAAAATT